>VKHL01000003.1:420381-494154 GCA_015146655.1 Ochromonas danica
TCATCATCATCATCATCATCATCATCATCATCATCATCAAATCATCATCATCATCATCATCATCATCATCATCATCAAATCATCATCATCATCATCATCATCATCATCATCATCAGCAGCAGCAGCAGCAGCAGCAGCATTTTCCAACAAAATGACATCGGATTGCAAGTATTAGAATGTTATAGCCTAGCTTTCCCATCGAAATCCTATCTTATTTGAAATTGAAAACAGAAAGCATAGGATAATACTGCATCAGACAAGGGATGACTGACTCTTCGAAGCTTTCAGAAGAAAGATGACAGCATTGAGTGCTGCACCCCAAGAGCATCACACACGGACTTCAAAGGAAAGGCCTGAACAATCAGATCAATAGCAGCATCAAATATGAAGAAGACGAATCTACTCTATCATCAACATAATAAAATTAAGACATTACACTAAAGAATGTCCCAAAATAAACCCTAATAGTGAAGAGAGTATCTGGCTCAAAAACACAATCTACAGAAGAAATAATGGATGAACATCAATAATAGAGGTTAGAGACCTTTGCTAATGATTGCAGTGGCCTGTTGTTGGTTTAGGAGGGAGTATTGAATGTAGAGAGCCAAACCTCGCAAATAAATATAATCTGCATAAACTGCAGTGATAAATACAGTAACATTATCAAAGTATGGCATGGGTAAAGACTCGATTATAGCAGCAATAATCGCATCAAAAAGAATTCGACCAAGGAAAGACCATTCCAAAGCCATCAGGTTACCCAATCGAATGCAATAAAACAACCAAAGAGACAGTGTCGCAGCAACAACAAATGTCAAACTACCCGCTAATGACTTTCTTGGTGAATGCTTCCATTTGTTTTGATGTCCCCAAAAGCGTCCGCCAATCTCTGCAAAGCCATCCCCAAAACATAAAATGAACAAACAAATCACTGCTCGTGCTTCTTTCCAAAAGAGAACAGTTGCTGCAACAAAGACGATTCCATAAAAGCATGGACCTAATAATAACTCTTTTCTATCTCCTGAACGAGATGCACAAGCAATAACCTCGGTATCCTTGAGATAACCCAGCCCAATAATAACAAACTTACAGGTCATACCAAAAGGAACAGAAGCAGCCCATAAAGCACCAGAATAATCATCTGTAAACAGTGGCCAAGTAAGGATAAAAAGAGGACCAGTGAGAATATGTAAAATCTTTCTCTTTTGCCAGGCAGGAAGACCCATTAATCGTCCAATCAGGTTAACAAACTCAAACCAGAGGAAGACAATTAAACTAGCAAGAAGGAAACCTTGACGATTACTATCATCAAGGAAAGATAAGATCGGTTCAAACATTCTCTAAATGTCAAGAATAAAGAATCCACTACAAATCAATCCGCCAATTGGTACTTCAATTCAATTCCTTCCTCAAGCGTGGCTTGTTTATTGTCAGTGAGCGGAGAAGAGCGATCAATGAGCTATGAGCTCATATGGTACAGTAAGCTCAGCACAGCTCACTGTCTCGCTCTGACGGCAAAACGCGTTTCTCCCTTTTTGGCCAACAGATTGGGAAAGAACCACTTTTCGGTTCTAAAAGTAGTATAATAGGAGTTATATGTCGACTATGCGCGAATTAAACGCACCAGGTTCGACCAGAGCGGACGGATCATGTCATCATGTCCATAAAGCAAACAAAGACTGTACAGTAGACTACGACAAATAAAACAAATAACGAAACTACTACTGTACTGTAATAGACTACCATTAGATTCGTGGATAATTATTATCAAAGAAGAAAGAAAGAAAGAAAATATTATTAAGAGTGAATATATTAAGAGTGTGATTGAAAAGTGACGACCCCACGTTGACAATCGTTGACAATCTCCCTTTTCGAAGAAGAGAGATTTGAAAAATAAAAATAAAAATAAAAATAAAAATAAAAGATGAGTACAAAGAGTCGTGGAACTCATAGTCGTGCTGTATCACAACGTGTTGAACCTTATTCTGCTCAGAATAGTCCAGTTTCCTCTCCACCTCCTAGAGGTGGTAAATCCAAAACATTAAGTACTCGTAGTGGAGGAAGTGGACTTGGTGGATCACGTGGTGGACGTGATGGTATTTTACGTGATCCTTCTAATGGTGATAATTTAAGTCGTGGTATTGATAAACCTGTTCGACTTGCTGTATCGAATTCAGATCGTACTGCATCAAATACACCCTCAGCTGTTGGGATTGGTGGTAATGGTAATAAAACACCACGTACACCACGTGGAGGTGGTAAAAAGAATACCCGACATAATCAAACGAATCATAATGATAAATCCAATAAACCAAATAAGAAAAAGAATCGTAGTAAACCACGTAAACGTACATTTTATGAAAAGCTATTATTATCCTTAGGATATAGTATAGGAAATGTGACATTAAAAGATCCACGTGCTATTGAAGCAGCACAAGCTTTAAATTTACAACCATGGCATTTGAAAAGATTAAAAGCAAAATTTGATAAAGTTGATATTGATGGTTCAGGAAATATTGATATTGAAGAATTCTTTGAAGCTGTTGGTGAACAAAGATCACCTTTTACAGATAAACTATTTGCATTAATAGGTAAATCATTATACTATTACTACTATTACTATACCTTGTATGTGTTGTTACTCATAGATTACACTTCACTTGTGTGTGTGTGTGTGTGTGTGTGTGTGTGTGTGCGTGTGTGTGTGTGTGTGTGTGTGTGTGTGTGTGTGTGTGTGTGTGTGTGTGTGTGTGTGTGTGTGTGTGTGTGTGTGCGTGCGTGTGTGTGTGTGTGTGTGTGTGTGTGTGTGTGTGTGTGTGTGTTACTCTCTTTTTGTTTAATAGATTTGGATGGATCTGGTACTATTGAATTTGATGAATATGTTCGTGTTCTAGCAACATATTGTATGTTTAATAAAGATGAAATTTTACGATTCTGTTTTGAATGTTTTGATGTCGATAAATCTGGAACAATTGATGAGAAAGAGTTTGTTGAACTTTGCAAGTAAGTTTAACCTATTTATTTATTTCATATTATTACAATATAATGGGAAGTGACACTATGACGTTGTTGTTGTTGTTGTCAATGATGATGTTATGCTATGTTATGTTATGTTAATGTATTAGAACGGTAAATAATGCATCTCCTTCATTTCCAAACAATTTCAAGGTAAGTTGTAAATCATATAGAGGATGATGATATGTAGTAAATCCTTTTCACTAATATCTGACTGACTAATGTTATGTTAATGCTATGTTGTTAATGTTAATGTTAATCTTCTATGTGACTATAGCGTGCTTTGGAAGAGTTTGATGTAAATGAAGATGGTCTAATTGATTATGCAGAATTCTTAGAAATTGATCGTCGTTATCCTTTAGTCTTATTTCCTGCATTTCGTTTACAAGATACAATGCAACGGAATAGTTTAGGAGAAAGAGCATGGGTACATGTAATTGAAGAATATCAAGAAGCAAAAAGGATTGAAGAATATAAAGCAGCACATGGTGGTCGAGCTCCTCCTGATCCTGCTTTTCGAGCTATTATGAAGGTGAGTAATAGTAGTAGTAGTGTTAGTGTTAGTAGTACTGGGGAACATTTGGGCACGCAGTAGTAACAACACACGATTACACTGTGGTTTTGGCAGTGATGGTGGCCGAGTTGTTGTTGTACATGACATGACCTGACTGATTGATTGGATGTGTTGGTGTATATCATAGGCATTCTTCCCTTGTATGTATCATGAACGTGTTCATATACAAGTGGGTGCAGAGATGGAAGCTCGTCATCGTGGTAGTCATGATTAAACGCTAAAACTTTCTTGTGTTGATAATATGATCAACACTTGTATTGTAATAGAGATAGTCGATTACACTATGTCTTACAATACAATATACAAGGTGTTATTGTAATTGTTATATTTGTGTGATAGTAGTTGTTGTCTCATGTCTATGTGTATATAGGATTCATTGATTGATGATTGATTGTCTTAGTCTTGGTCTATTGGTATTGCTATATGGTATTTTGTATGGAAGTTGGTGGTCGGTCACATTCTTTTCTTGTGGTCTAACTTCTCTTGTTGAGATTGTTACTGTATAGTATACTAGTGTAGTAGTAGTCTATACAGCAGCTATTATCTTCTCACTCTGTCTCTACAAAGTGCCTTCTTTCTATAGTTTTTGTTTTTCTTGTCTTCCTTTTCTTGTCTTGTCTTGTCTTGTCTCCTTCTTTTCCTATTGTTGGATATCTGCTGCTCGATTTTCACGATTTTACACTTTAGTTACTACTACTACTCTCTCTCTCTCTCTCTCTCACACATACATTGACACAGTTGAAGAGGAGGGGGTATGCGATATCGTATTGCTTAGTTTACTGTAGCAACCCTCGATGATTGTGAGAGGAAAGAATTCTCTCTTCTCGCACAATTACCACTGTATTTCTCTCTCTTCTCTACTACTAGCTACTAGCTACGATGATCATTGTTACTGCTTCATGCTTGAGTCTAGACTGTTGAATCAATGGTCTTAATAAAACATGTCATTAGTCTCTCTAGTACCTTGTTGATCTAACTGCTGCTATTCTACTACTTCCTTGGCATACTTCATTTCTCTACAGTACCGACAATGCTGTGGACTACTCCTACAACACTCTATACGCACCTCATAATTCTTATCTGCAATCAGAATTTGGTGGCGGAAACACCTTTTCTTCTCTTCTTCTTCTTCTTCTTCCTTCTCTCTCTCCTCTTCTGTGCTTTGGATTTAACCTGGAAACAACAATTGTCATTATGTAGACTAGCTGCTTAGTGATGGAGATGTACTCAGCATTAACTAGACTACATATGAGAACAACACCATACCAATGTCTTACATCAATACCATCATTATCATCATAATAACATTTCGATTACTTTACATCATTGACATAAGAAATCATTGTCATATCATCATCAAACATGAAAAGCCGGTCTGTCTCTCTCATTTAGTCGGCTAGCTTTCATTCATTTCATTCTACACACATTGGTTGCAACTGTCGGGAAAGATCATTGTAGGCTTTAGATCATCATCATCATCATCATCATCATCATAGAGTCATCAATCACTGGTTAAGCAAACCCAAAGCCTTGAGATCCTTCTTTGATGGCTAGCAAGAGCTTCTCCCGCATGATCTCCTCCGTGACATAGTCTGGTAGATCGAGTTGATTAAAGCAAGTGTGTGCTGTAGGTAACTGATGGCTAGTTTGTGCAGCAATCTTATGGATATTGAAGCGTTTAATTCCATCACTACCTTGTAGAGCTTTGAAACCTTCCAGTGGCACCTAACACCATACAGGATGATCAATGGATGGTCATTATGACATCTAGTCTAGTCTAGTCTAGTCAACAAACACACTCTTCTATCATTACCACCTTCCTTACCTTACTAGTACCCGTGACAAACTGTAAAAACAGTGCACGTTCTTCTTGAGAGAAAGAGCGTAAGACAGCCCAAAAGCGAGAAATAGTACGATCTCCTGGACCATAACCAAAATAGTCTGTATGTGCTCGAAGATCTTCCAGATCTAAATAACAACAATAACCATATTGTGGTAGAGTAAGCAAAGTAAACAGATAGAGTATTGTTTAGGATAATAGGATAATACATACCAATCTCAGGAAGTCCTGAGATAAGTAGCTCTAGTTCATGAGCATCAAAGAGAGAGACAAGATCACTTGGAACAAGATCATAGAAACCTTCCTTGAATGCATTAATCTATACGAAACAAAACACAGCACATAGATCAATCATCGTAGTAATAATAAGAAGTCCGTGTTAGTCATATTAATAATAATAACAACAATCATCACTTTATAATACTATACATATACATACAAACACGCACGCACACACACACACACACAACTAGTACTAGTTCATACCTGTTCTTGGATAGCAGTAGTCATGCGATGTTGAGCAATCAGTTTAACATAAGCATGTTTGTTAACATCATCAACAACAATATCTCGTCCATTAGGAATCAGATCCTTTACAACAACTTGACCAAACTCTACAGTCTCTGTTGAAAATGTTAATTCTAATCCTAACATTTCAACTTCATGATTTAACATTAGATCAAGTGATTTATAGAAATCAGGATCAGATGTTTCCAAATCTTGATAGAGAATAGGTTGACTAAGAAGATGTTTATAGAAAGATCGTGTAAAATGTACATCTAATTGTACACCATCACATAATGCTTTACCAAGAATACGACCCATGAATTTGAAATAAGCTAAATGATCAGGATTAATATAAGACTGTGGATTTGGTTGATAGAGTGTAGAATAGGTAGTATTAAAGAGTGCATAATTAGGATTGAACATCTCTTTTGATAGAATAGTATACCATTCACGAGTAACACCACCAGCATCCATACCTAAACAACATCATATCCATGTCATTCATGTCATTAGTATACATACAATAGAGTTAGATAGATAGAGTTAGATAGAGAGATAGATGTGTGTTTACCTTCTTCACCATAGAACGCAATGTTTAATCTCTTACGCATTTCTTGTGCGGTCTTATATCGTAAAGCTTGAAATGATTCTTCAAAGACATGACTACGTCGAACATGTAATCGAAGATATCCTCCTACACTACTACTACCTCCACTACCACTTCCTCCTGGTCCACTACCACTACCACGAAGTTTCTTTAATCGATTCTTGAAATAGAGTCGTTTAATTTCAAAATCAAGAGCTGCACGGTATTTACTTTGTGTTAATAAAGTCTTCAAAGAGGTATCCAGGAGATGTAGATGAGACTTCAACATGAAGTTGAAGTAGGTAGCGTAATGATCAGCACAGTGAGCGAGTAGATCTCCTTGTTCGTCCAGCACGGCTTCCATTGCCTTACCTGGTGTCACTAGCATTGTGCTACTTGTTAAAGACTTCTTCTGTCCAGGAGAGGTAATAGGGATAAGTAAAGGTTCAAGAGTAACTACTACCTCGGTAGAGGAGGTAGTGTTTGAACGATGACTACTAGTACTACTACTACCACCACCTGGAGTACTAGCCACAGAGACAAGATGATTTGAAGATCCTCCTCCTCCACGATATTGTTGACGAAGAGCTAACGTCGTCGCGGTAATAGTCAAGAAGGCTTCTAATAAAGGTAGACAACGTAAACCAAATCTACCAATCCCACTATTCATACCACCACTACCACTACCGCTACCAGCAGCGGTTGAAGTAGCAGATGCATTAACACTATTTGTGTTTCCTCCCTCAACACCACCATTACTGCTACTATTACTACTACCATTGCCAACTCCCCCACCACCTGCTCCATTAGTTTGGTTGTTGTTATTGTTGGTATCCAGTGCAGGGTCAATAACAGAGAGAAGATCTAAACAAGCAAATAATGTCTGCCAAAGAGGAGTGAGACATTGTAATTGAGTGAGATAATGAGCAACTAAAAGAGTTTCTAATGGAGCTTGTACACTTGATCGAGCTCGTAATACAAGCATTAACTTCAAGATTTGCAAGAACTTTACATCTGCTTCTCCATCCACAACCTCATCATCACCATCATCTCTTCCTCCTCCTTGTTGTTGTTGTTCTTCTTCTTTCTTGTCCAGAACAGGAAATGTTGGAGAAGGAGATGGTAAAGAAAGATTACGTGATATACATACACTTTTCAAATCTTCATAAATCTGTTTATATTGTCTTGCAGCAGGTCTAACAAGTGTTTGTAAGGTATTGGTTGCATGACATAGGAAGAGATGATAGTTATTGTTGTCTAAGGCAAGGTGTCGAAGCAAACGCATTAATCTCTTCATCGTCTGAGAAGAAAGAGCAGGTCCGCGCAAACATAACTGAGTCAGACACAAGACTTCTCGATCACTTAGCAATGGATAAGGTAAGCGCACAACTCGTGGTGAAGGAGGTGCTGCGGCTGCTCCAGAGGAAGAAGAGGTGGTTGTAGACGAATTGTTGCCATTTGTACCATTTGGTGGTACAGTTTTCATACTCTCTTGTGCTGCAGAGGAGGAGGAATTGGTCGCATTTGTACTACCCGCCGCCACTGCAGAGGAAGAAGAAGAGGAAGAAGAAGACGAAGAAGAAAGAGGAGGAACAGCCACAGAGCATGTCGTTGAAATGCGACGCTTCTTCCTTGCTGATCCTTCCTGGTGTTCTTCTTGCTGGCTAGTCGAGGAGGAAGCCACAGCAGCACTAGCAGCAGCAGCAGCAGAAGGGTCAACAGCTACTGAGGAGGTAGTGCTAGCCCCTGCTGTTTTCTCCTCCACTCGATCTCTTGCCCCAGCTACTACCACAGCTGCCTCCTGACTACTGCTTGTACTCGTTGTAGCTTTTTCCTCCTGCATGAAGTCCAGGCGTATAGCACGAGTCAAAGCATTCGCCTGGGCGACAGTCACTTTGGCCCAAGGCGTTGTCACTGTCTCGAGTCCTCCAAGCACTCCTTCCAGTGGAGCAGGACCCAATTTCGAAATCTGTTTCTCTAATTGACCTAACAATAAAGCGAAATAGGTCGAACGATGTGGCAAGGGTTGTCTTTCAGCTGCATAGAGAGAGTAGACAGGAAGCAACGATGAAGATGATGATGATTGATCTCTTTCTTGCAAAGAAACAGGATCAGATGATAATGGAACCACTTCATCTACTCGTAAACTCACCAAGCTATGCCATAATAATGGATCTGTCTTTCTCATCAATGTCAATAATAATTGAAACACAGCATGATCTGATAGAGAACCATTATCTTCTGATTCAGAAGAAGAGAGAGTAAATAGACGTTGTACAACTTGTTGATATTGACTACGTGTTGGTGATGGAGGAGGAGGGAGTAATATCGTTTGGTTAGACTTGATCATGTTGTTGTTGTTGTTGTTGTTGTTCACTTCTTTGTCTAACAATTCCGCCGTTAATACTATGTTTTCAATCACTTTCTCTCGAGTTTCAATGGTATTGAGTTGTTGCTTCGAAATAGCAGATCGACTATCAATCACAGCAAGTAAAACTTTTAACGTGAGATTGCGGAAAGGTTCATGAATGAGTAAACTTGTCAGTAAACGTAAAGGAGATCTCAGACTTGATGCCCCCACTCCTCCACTGCCACTACGCGATGAGATAGGATGTAAGAGACAACAAAGTAAGTGAAGTAAGCATAGAGCGCTGACCATCCTTGGACTACCTGTACTGCTAGCATCACCATTCAATGTGATGGTAGGCATGGCACCACTGGACGAAGGAGAAGAATCTCCTGTCGACCTTGACCAACCTGGTCTTCTCCGTGCAGAGAGTTGTTCAAGCATCATGGAATGACCCCCAAGGAAGGGAAAGTCTGTCGTGTTTCTGCTAGGAATGGACACAACAGGTCCCGAAGATGATGACGAGGTAGTGGTAGTTGTGACAGCAGCACTAGCACCAGTTGTTATTGAAGTTGAAGGAGCAACAGAAGCAGTGCTTTCAATAGGGTTCCCCAGATGAAGGCGAACATTCACCCCAGATAGACAGCGATAAATAAGATCTTCTTCTTGTTGTCCATGATGTAGGTAGCGTTGGATGGCCTCGATAATCTCCATACCACTTGCTGCAGCGACAGGTGGTGAGACAGACGCTGAAGCAGGAGTAGTTGGAGGTATAGCTCGGATAGAACTGGGCTGTTCAGTGGCCCCAACAGTTGGTGGCAAGACAATGTGCAGACCAGCACTAGCAGGAGGTGAAGTAGAGTTCGCAGCAGGAGGAGCAGCAGTAGGAGGGAGAGTATCTTCTCCTTCCTCTTCCATTTGCTCCTGGTGATAGAGGTTTGCTTCAGCTCGCATAGCTGGGGTGAGACCTAACAGGAAGATATCGTCAGCAGCCAGCAAGACCTCGCGACGTAACTCTTCAGGAAGAGAGTTGACAAAGGCGATGTTGTCTTCATCTAGACCACCTTGTCCTTCTCCTTCTTCTCCCTCTTCTTCTCCTTCTTCTTCCTGCCCCTCCTCTTCATCCTCCTCTGAGTCATCCATGTCTTCCCACTCCTCCCCTTCACCTTCACCTTCACCTTCCTCCTCAGGATTGGTCGCCTCACCTTCGCCTTCTGTGATCTCCATTTGCTCTGAAAATTCTTCCTCGGCAGGCGGACTTAATTCTCGGCTAGGGTCACTTTCTTCTTCTGGGGGTGCAGTTGATGGCGGAGGAGAATCACTGGATGATGTATTTCGACTAGACCGCGAAGAACGAGATCCTTGGGTGTTCCTATTTGATCGAAGGTTTCTTCTTGATGACATGGTAATAATAATGAATGATTGCTGACTGAAGTTAAAGGCACGGGTACATCAAGGAGAAGACGAAGGTCCTCTCATTGGTTTGCCTGCCCGCCCCACCCACTCTTTCGAAAAACGCGTTTTGAATTTCGTTTGTGATCTCGCATTTGTTCCATTCGATTCCGAAAATGCAAGTTTCCGAATTACGTATTAAATAAACCGTTTTAAGAATCATCTTCAATGAAGAAACAGCTTTTCCCCCTGAGGTCAAGGGAGTGGTGAGGCCAAGGGTTGATGATGAGTTGCTCTTCTCTTCGGTCACTTGTTGAAAGAAGCCTTTCCTACTTCTATTTTGTGCAATGCTCCGTAAAGTAACGCTAGGAGCTCTCACCGCTTTTGCAGGACATACTGGTGTCATCTATTATCGTAATCAAGAACATTTCCAAAAGGCTGAGCGCCAGTTGTATAATGAGCTGAACACCTCCATTCCAGCTGAATTCCGTGTGGGAGGAACAGATGATCAAATTATGGATTGCATGCATAGTGGAGATGTGATCTTAATGAGGAAGAAACTTCATTTACAGTATCTTCCCGTGGCTCTCTATGCTTACCTTTATCGCTGGCTTTTCCAAACTGAATGTGATCATCTTGCAATTATTGCTGTTGACAAAGTTGGCCGAGTTTATTTAGTAGAAAATACTGCCTTTTCAGGAGTGAAGATTCGCCCTTTTAAAGATCGCATTGCCCATTCTCAGTCTGAATTGATCGTGTTTTTCCCCGTGGAGCCCACTGAACGCAAGGTGAACATTGACCCACTCATTAAGAAGGTATCAGATGGGACGTTGATATCCAAGCCTGAAGTGTTGACGTTCGCTGAGGGTCTAACTTCCTACCTGTGGAGTAAAGCTCTGCAGCGAGTGGGTGTGACTCAGAAGAGCAATGAGACATATTTCTGCCCCAATTCACTATTTGCGAAAGAAACACTCGCTGCCATGGGGTTAGAAATGAAGCTAACTTCTGACTCTTTTCCTGAGGTCACCACTACAACCTTTGCAGAGCGACAAGTCTTCATGCGGGACGTGGAGAAGAATAAAGTTTTCACCATTGCTCCTGAAGCTGTTCTTATTCGTACGAGGTGATAGTTTACTGGATAGTTAAATTTGTAACTGCAAAGCAAACACTTAGACTGTAAGATTAGACCAACAGTTCTTTCACCACTTCACCACCATTTTGAAAAAACACATCATAAAAATAGTTTTTTCAGGTTTTTAAATTTCACAAAGAAATCGAGCAGACTTGTCGAGGAAATCCTCTCCAAGACAATCTAAATTAAAAAATATTCATCTTATTTCAGAATGCCTCGTGAGATCATTACCCTTCAATTGGGCCAATGCGGCAATCAGATTGGCTCTGAGTTCTGGAAGCAATTATGTGCTGAGCATGGCATCAGTCCTGGTGAGTGAGTGTTCCGCATTCTCTTCTAGATCTTCAGTTTTCACTTGAATCTTCAATTTTAAACTATTCAGTTTCTTCTCTTTGTTTACTTTGTTAACTTTGTGTACTTTGTCTAATCCCTCTATCTCCCTCTGTCTCCCTGTCTCTCTGTCTCTGTCTGTCTGTCTGTCTGATTGTTGTGATGGTATGGTATGATATGCAGATGGAACCCTTCAAGAATATGCTATGAATGGAGATGATCGAAAAGATGTCTTCTTTTATCAAGCAGATGATGAACATTTTATTCCAAGAAACCTTATGATTGATTTAGAACCACGTGTAATCAATAGTATTCAATCTTCAGCTTATAGAGATCTCTATAATCAAGAGAATTTCTTCATTGCCAAGGAAGGTGGTGGTGCTGGAAATAATTGGGCCTCTGGTTATCGTCAAGGTTCAGAGCATGAAGATCATGTGATGGAGATGATTGATCGTGAAGCTGATGGATCTGATTCATTGGAAGGCTTTGTTCTCTGTCATTCGATTGCAGGTGGAACAGGTAGTGGTATGGGTTCTTTCCTGTTAGAACGTTTAAATGACCATTTCCCAAAGAAACTTATTCAGGTATTTAACAATTCCTCATCATATCCTTCTTCTTTGTCTTTATGCTTGGTAATGATCTAATATGATGTTGTACATGTCAGACTTATTCAGTATTTCCTAATTGGGATAACTCACCAGATGTTGTGGTTCAACCTTATAACTCTATTCTCACATTGAAGCGTTTGACTCTCAACGCTGATGCAGTTGTTGTGTTGGATAATACTGCATTAAATCGCATTGCAGTAGATCGTCTCAAGTTGGAGAATCCTACTGTGGGTCAGCTTAACTCTTTGGTATCCACAGTGATGGCAGCTAGTACAACCACTTTGCGATATCCTGGCTATATGAACAATGATCTTATCGGTCTTGTAGCTTCTCTTATTCCAACCCCTCGCTGCCATTTTCTCATGACTGGTTACACTCCAATCATTCTCTCTGAAGTCGCAGCCTCAGCAGTGCGCAAGACAACTGTCTTGGATGTGATGCGTCGGTTGACTCAAACCAAAAACATCATGGTGTCAGCAAATACACGCAAAGGTTGCTATATCTCTTTATTGAATATCATCCAAGGAGAAGTGGATCCAACACAGGTCCACAAAGCGCTTCAACGTATTCGTGAGCGAAAGCTGGTGAACTTCATTCCTTGGGGTCCTGCAAGTATTCAAGTTGCCCTCTCAAGAAAAAGCCCTTATGTGGAATCTGCTAACAAAGTGTCTGGATTGATGATTGCGAATCACTCCTCTATTGCTCAGCTCTTTGGTCACACTGTCAGTCAATATGATAAATTGCGCAAGAGAAATGCGTTCTTGGAACAATATCGTCGCGAGCCTGTATTTGAGAATGGCTTAGAAGAGTTTGATAGTGCACGTGAGGTGGTTGTGGATTTGATTGAAGAGTATAAAGCTGCGGAGCGATTAGATTACATCACTTATGGCACTCAACCAGCTCCATCAACTGCTTCTTCCTCGATGGATCTTGGGGGATTGAAAGAAGAGTTGCAGAGCTTTTAATCACGGATCTTAATGCTTATTACGCGACCTTGAATACTATTGAAGTTCATCTTCAATTGAGGTTGCGAGGATGTCTGCTTTTATCCCTGGGCTTGTGACCTTTTAATCGACAGGAACTCTTCTATCAAACTAACTTAAAAAAACTGCGCCTTTTAAAAAACAGTATAGTCTGCTTGTTGATGATTGCTTCTTTTCTTCATTAGAGCAGCATTTCCAACAGAAACAACGATGGCATGTTTCCTTTTGCTCTTTCACATCTTGAGAAATTGGTTAATGATTACCCTAAACTGTTAGAAAGTGAATGTAAATGCACACCCTCTCCTGTCTGCCTGTCTTATCTTATTAGAAGCAGATTCCGGGATTGTTCCCATCATGTGCAGCAGAATAGAATCGTTCTAATTGATACTTCAAAGATTCTTTAGCATCTATGAAGTTCAGCAAAATATTGGAATCAGTAAACGGGCCTTGACCATATTTCTTCATTCCTTCGAGTATAAACTCACTTGCCCAAGGCGATAGACCGACTAATTCGTCTACAGTGGCTTCTAAACATCCGAGCCAGGCGTATAGCACAAGAGCATCACAGCGGTCGCTCGCAGGATTATTCAAGTCATTCACCAAGTCTTTTAAAGCACGCTGGCATGCATTCATTGATCCTACAGCTCGTTCACAGTCATCAAAATCAATGCCCAAATCGTGTAGTTGTTCACCACCGGCAGCTTCAAATGTACAATCATTAGTATTTAGATTGTCACGAGCTGTATTGATAATGCTATCCTCAAATTGTCCACTAGGTGTTAGTAAATAATGCGTAAATACTACTTCAATTCCTCCAATTGAAGCATCATAAGTTCTATCGAATAGAACATTGAATTGGGCAGGGAGACCGTCAGTGTTCTTCAACTTCTTGCATTTGGCCTTCAGATCATTTCGCTTGTCCAACAAAATCTTGGGAAAACAATGCGGTTCCCACATCGAAATTCCTCTACCAAAATCTTTTAATTTGCCGTCAGTTTGGCACAGCTTGGGTTGGTCTTTGACAAATTCATAATACTGCCATTCTTCCCCACCAAAAGGATCAGAACCCTCCAGATAACTTCTGTGACATTCATAGATAGTTGCAATGCTTCCAGACTCTGATTTCAAAGCTAACGAGGATGCACCTCGCGCAGCCTCGATATCTTGTTGTCTTCCAGCCATGCAAGTTATGGTTGGTTGTCTTCCAGCCTGTTGTCCCTTTCGGAGTGTGTTGGAAGTATTGCTGTTGAGAGTTTAAACCCCTTGTTTTCGACTTCGGCTTTCACCACCAGTTGTTAGGGTGCGCAGGGGAAAGTCGAAAATCCGAAAATCCGAAAATGGAGCTCCAGACCAAGCTTACAATTACTGTTAGTTTTCTTGTCCAACAAGTAATAGCATTTGATGGTTCTTGTACACAGGAACACGATCAAGCTCCTGTTGTACCAAAGAAAAAGAACTAGAGAGTCCCCATCAACTGTAGGGATGACTTTCAAGACGATAAGAAATGGAGCGTCTTCAATCTAGTGTTTATTGTCTGGTTGTTGACGATTGCTTCTTTTCTTCATTACAGCAGTATGTCTGCCTCCCATGTCTGCCTGACTCATCTTATTAGAAGCAAATTATATGGGATTGTGCCCATCATGTTCAGCAGCCTTCGACCCGGCCCATTTGCTTGTGGCGTCATCGAAAATGAGTGACACAGCAGAGAAACAACAGAAGAGAAGAGCGAATCTCATCCAAATACTCGACCAATTGAAAGGAAGATGTCCGTAGAGCTACCTCCTCGCTACAGCAATCTCTTTGTTGAAGATCTCCGTCATATTATTAAGGTTGATGCTGAAAGAGTGGATCATTATTATGATATCAATTCGTGGAAGAACTCGGATTCTATTTTGTGTACTTTTCAATTCTATAATAACTCTTCCACAATGTCAGAAGAAGATACATCCAAGAGCACTGATCAACTTCCTGAGGTCGAAGTAACTCTCCAATTACCTGCTGTATTGATAATAACAACAGAAGATGACCACTGGAAGAATATGAGGTTTTCATGTATACTCCAGCAACACCATGCTAACCGAACACTCTACTCTCTTCATAACAATTTGCCTTTTCCAAAGGCTTCAAATCTCTATCCTGTCCATAAAATACCTTTGAGGTTACTAAGTGCTGGAAAGATGAACCTCGAACCTCCTCTCAGAACAATGATGAAGACTCATGTATGGACTGAAGGTCATCATCGAACCATAGCCTCAATCTTCTTGTCCATGATGATGACTATTCTAATGTGCATCAATCATATATTTCTGAGACGATTCGCAAGAAAATGAGGATAATGAAAGACTCATTTCATGTTTCGTGTGTTTCTATACTATACGTGTCAAACCCCTCCCAATGGAGCTATCTATCAATGCTAATAATCTCCAAGTAATAATTAAACAGGATTAGTCACACATATGATAAGCGACTAGACTCAAATATCTTTTCAAAGTCGTCCAAACAACGATGCAGATACATGTTCCTATCACGTCCATATCCTCACCATCTTCATCACCATCGCCTAAGAAACGTTCGGCAAGCAGAGGAATGATGTTTTCTGTTAGATTTTTGTCGTCTATTTGAACAAACGCCTAATGCACATCTCGGTACTCAGTGGAGCCACACCAATCCTTTCGATGCCTTGAGCAACAATACGAAAAAAAATCGTTTTGTTCAGTTACCGTATGATCATCACCATCACCAAGCCACAGTTCACAAGTTTCATTTATAGTTTTGGAACGCTTGTTATCGACTTACGATTACAAGCGTTCCTAGGCTAAGAGGGAACTTGTGAGCTGCGACCTGTTGATTATTATACGGGAAGTGAACAAAACAATAAATTTTGACATTCCCAATCGTGTTCGTACATGAAGCGGTGCATTTCACCAATTCCATGTCATATGAATGATCGTGCATTATTGGCTTTTACAGCTTTTACCATATTTTACCAGTTGATTTTACCGCGCTTTTTGTCGGTTGAGGGGGTGCGTGGTCTAAACCAAGAGGAAGCCTGCTGACGTCGTCGCACTTCAAGTTACGTGGCACGCCTTGCCGACGTGGTCGTTCAAGATGAGAGATCTTCCTCTCTCTCGCTCTTGTGGCCGTGGCAGTCGTGGCCTCGGTCTCCTTTGAGATTGGGAAGGGTGTGGTTGAAAGTGGAACTTCGACAATCCTCGTCATCACCACAGCGGGAAGAAGAAGAAGCAAAGGATCAACCCTCAAGCCAACAGTCCTCCCTCCTCTTCTCTGTTCTTCTCTCTTCGAATTGGAGGGAAAATAGGAAAGGAGACCTTATCTCTCTCTTTATTTTGTGTTTGTTTTTTTATTATTCTCTGTGCCCAGTGAGATTATTTATTTCGAGGTTTCATGACGGAGGCTCCACAAATTTCGTCATCATCTTCCTCCTCGTCATCATCTTCCACAAATTCTGTTGTGGTGGTACGATTTGCAACAGAGGCAAAGAATGATCAAACAAATGGAAAGGATGACTGTGAGACTATCGACCTCTATGAGCTGAAATCGCTTCACGGAATTCCCATGAAGCCAACAATATCGAAATATGCTTCTAATCATTTTAATCGAACCCTCAAGGTAACTACTATGTCCTTTGTGAGATGAATTGTCTACTAATATCCTCATTATAATTACACCTAACATGATCGTAGAGACTGGCTGATGATTCCATGGAAATGAGTTTTCCTGATGATTATGAAGTCTCTCTGGCGAAAAGAGAACGCGTTGTCTACAATCAGATGATGTCTTTAAAGGATATCCTCACCACGGAATATGATAGTCAAAGAAACGAACTAGTTTCGGAAGATAGTATTATTCAAGCTGCAACAGATTATATTCAAAGCTTGGAAGATGCAAATAAGAATATGGACCAACGTATTCGTCGTTTACAAGCTATCGGTGGTAGTAACGGGAACAGTATTGAAGATGGTTCATCACCCGTGGATTGTTCAGCAAGTGTGGATGGGCTGACAACCGTTGCATCATCCTGTACTGGTGCGGATGATGTTATCTCTGTCAATTCTAATTCTAACATGCAAGATTATGGACCTGCTCGATTTATTGATTTTCCAACTGATCGATCGCTTGCATTGGCGTTGGTTAATTTGGATGCCTCGCTTATATATTGTAATGAATTGTTTTGTCATTGTGCCGCCTGGAAATATCCTACCCCATCTGGAATTTCTATTCTGCCTCTGGTTCACAGTGAAGATCAGCCAATCCTTCTATCACGTTTACAAGCATTCAAGTCTAGGCATATAACAAACTTTACCCCCTGTCCTGATTTGGCGAGCGATAGTGTTAGTGAAAGCAGTGATCAAAGTGCCTCAACCAGTAGTGGGAGTAGTCGGTGGAGTCGACAAGATGTGTCCGAAATTGTGGTTCGCGCAACACTACCATGTGATTCCGTGGTAGCTCCTTCCAATGACAAATATCTGATGGCACTTTTACATAAGAAGAGACACAGTAAATTTTTGATTACCGCTCATTTTAGGTTGGTGTCATTTCGTGTTCATATTTTTGTGTTACCCTTTTAACCGTTTGTGGTTGTTCTGTGTTTTTAGTGAGGATGGTGAGGATGTGCCAGATCGCTTATCTGTCACAGTGCTGTTTGATGATTTGTAAATTTTCGTAGATCGAAAAAGGAAATTTGATGTCATCGCCCGATTGCGGGCCAAATAGTATATGATGTATTGGAAGCGTACCATCTTCATGATAGATGTGCTTGTTGCATACTTGATGGTGATCCTTACTGTTCTTGCTCGATGGTCCCAATAACTTTCATTGAGCGATTTTGTTTGCAGCGAGGATCTTTCTGGCAACGCCAAAGTGTTTTTTCTTGCAAATATATAATAGTGATAGATTTTTTCCTTCTAACCTAACGGTATCGTTGAACCTCCCGATTACCTTATCTGACTCGCGATTCAACGAAAGTAGCAAGGAGGTGAAGCGTAGTTAAAGTTTAAAAACAATTGAACTGGACTACATCACATAAACTGCCTTATACGACAACCTTTGCATCCAGTACTGATAAAGAGGGCTCTGCACGTCATCTGCCGAAGTCCACAAAGCCTTCACTTTCGAAATGACATTTTGATCCAGAGTACAATTATTCAAGCACTTGAGAGAGTTCCTTTTAATCATTGCCACTACACTTTCCGCCGAAAGCATTGCTCCTTTCAAGGTTAGCGACTTAAGGCAATTACCACAACATTGTTCCAACAAGAGTAGAAAATCATCGTCGATAATAGCATTGCTTCCTATCACACACAATTCTTCCAAATGACCCGCTCTCTCTTTAACAATAGATGCCAGCCCTTTGTGAGTGATATTGGACAATCCAAACAGTGTTATGGAAGTAAGATACTTCAGACCAACAGAAATATCTTCCAGAAATTGATCTGATAATTGGATACAGAAACTGGATATGATCTTTAGATGACTTAAGAATGGACACAATCGTCCTACCTTAGTCATAACATCATCATGACAATTATCTTCCACCACCACCTCCAGACTCTGCAATCGTCTCCCTACAGTTTCCGCCACTACAAGTAGATGAGTTGAAGAAATAGGTTGTCCTGCAAAGGACAAATGCAATCCTTTGGTTGGATGATACTGTGGTGCTAGTAACATGACAATATCATCCACTCCTTCCATTCTCTCGGTAATATTAAAAGCAATCTTAACTATTTCCTCTGAATTAATAACTTGTACTTGACAATTCATACATTGAAATGTTATCAAATAAGGACAGACAGATAAGATCTCTTTCACTGTTTTCATTGATAATGAGATATCCATGATAGCATATGAGATAAGAGTATGACCATGTTGATGAGCAATCCTCAAAAGCATCCTCTCTGTTTCATTTCCATTATCAACAATAAATAAATTCAATTGTTTTAACGATTGGAAACAATGAAGGAAAGTCAGAAAGTCCTCTTCACTATGATAAGATAAAGAGAAAGAAATCAGTAAACTTTCTAATTTCTCACAAGCTGTTAGTTTCATCAAATAGTTCTCTGTTAAAAGATAACCATAAATAGAAAGATGAAGTAAAGTCTTTTGAAAGCTTGTAATAAATTCTATTAAGTTGATCATACTAACAATCTCTGCCGAGAAGTTAATGTCCAGTCTTTCTAGTGCTAGACAATATGAGCTGTACATAGCACTCTCAGTGGAGTTGTGGGTTGAGCTATCTGTAGAGTAGTGGGGATGAGGATATGTGAGGGCTGTGAGGTTATCATCCGTTAATCCTTCCCATCCTTGTAAATTCAATGAGATTAACTTTGGACATTGAAAGAGAAAGTTTTGTAAATCTAAGATAGAAAAGGCTTCTTCTGGACGATCAAAATCATAAAGGTTATACTCCTGATAGTGGCTCTGGTAAACTTCAATCTCATGTAATTGTGATGTAATGAGAGGGGAAAGAGAAACAAGTCTCTGTAAAGAACTCAAAGGAAGAAACATCTTCTTCAACTTAAGATGACGATGATTCAACCAGTTAACATAGGATAGAATGAGATCATCTTGACCAATAAGTGCAAGACTGACTACTTCATCATTAATCAGAAAACTAGGATGATCATAAAGTGAGAATAGTAGCGGTCTTTCTTTATGATTTGTTAAAGCAATATCTAATAGAGTATATGAATGAATATCATCAATCCATTCTGATAAAATAGAATAAAAGATCTCTTCTGGTAAGTAATTCAACAAACCCATCCCAGCCAAATCAATTATCATTTCATCAACAACGAAACAACGAAACAACGAAACAACGAAACAACGAAACAACGAAACAACGAAACAACGAAATAGCAAAACAGAAAGGACCATTGCGGGACGGCTTTTTAACTTCACAAAGGAAAGGTTAACTTCACATTCACTCCTGGGAGGGTGTGAACATCTTCTATCCATATGCCGCAGGACCAACAGACCAAAGATGCAACATTCTCGAAAGATCATAATCAATTCCCTTCTGCTCACTACAACAGCTCTCACTTGAACCATGTCTTCTTTGGATGTTTCTAAGATCGCCCTTGGTGTAAGTTTACTATTATCATCATTCTATAGTATTCTTCTGTCTTGTGGATAAGCTAATAGTGTTGGTTGATGATGTGAATAGTATTGGAACGGCCGTGGCCTGATGGAAGTGCCTCGTATGCTGTTGGCTGTTGCTGGAAAGTTCGCTGGTGACTATGTTGACGGCCGCCACGAGAACCCTACTGGCGATCTGACCCACAACCTGGGCCGCATGCCCATTCTTCAACTTGGTGATGGTAACAGTGTTGGCCAGTCTGCTGCGATCAACTACTACTTAGCTTCCGAGCTGGGTTTGATGGGCAAGAACCATTTGGAGGCTGCTCACATTATTGGTGTTCAGGAGCATCTGAAGGAGGTTATCACTGCCTACAGAACCTTGGCTCCTTGGGGTGTTGAGCCCACTACCGAAGCCCTGGACAAGTGGTTTGACACCGGTGCTACTGATGCTGAGGGTCCTGCTGATGGTAGCAAGCGCACTGAGCGCTTCCTTCCTTGGTTCATGGGTCGCATTGAGAAGGCTTTGGATGACAAGGGATTTGCTGTGGGAGACTCTTTGTCTCTTGCTGATGTTCTCATCTACAATGTGTTTGGTGAGTATCTTTCTGAAGAGAATGGACCTTCTTTACCAGTTTGGAGAAGAGAGGCATTTGGTTCCAAGGCTCGCACTGATGCAGCTTTGGCCAAGCACCCCAAGCTTCAAGCCAGTGTGCAAGCTGTGGCCAACAATGCCAACATCAAGAAGTACTTGGAATCTCGTGGTGTGCAAGGTTTCTAAATGGCTGCTTATTAGCTATCTTTGATTAGATTATCTTATTGAAGAACAATTATTATTCCCACAAAGAATAGAATACCCAATCTAGCTTTTCTTATTGCTGTAAGGCTAAAATTTAAAGCTGATAAGATTTCTTTTTGTAGTTTGGATGGTTAGTTAGAAATGTAGTTACATTCTATCTAAAGCTCTTTTACTAACAATGTTCAGTAACATTGTACAGTAACAAGGGTATTTGATCAAATGTTATCTGACATTGAAGTCAGAAAAGCCGTAAAAATGGAGTTTTAACCGCGAATTTTGATGCTTTGGCAGATGAGGGATGAATGAATGAGAAGAAGTATGAGAAAGATTTAGTCTAGAGGTGCTTGATGACAATGTCGACTAGAACAGTGCCTTACTTTATCTCTTTCCTTCTCTATGCCTTCTTACTTCTTCACTTCTCCCAATGTTCAGATGAATTAAGTCCTTATAATCAACATCTTCCCAATTGTTCTGCAGGATTTGATCGAATTGAGAAGAAGACAACAGCACGTGTTATGCTCTGTCCAATGATCAGGTAGATATCTCTCACACTCTACCTTCTCCCCTTCTCCTTACCTCTTCTTCCATGTGAACATTATTTTTGTTCCCGCTCACTGTCTCAATGACTGACTTATTGGCTGACTGACTGACTGACTGACTGACTGACTGTGTGGATAACTCACTGACTAAATGACTCACTAAATGACTGACTGTGTAATTGACTGTCCACATTAATAATTGACTGACTAAATGACTGACGGACTGACTAAATGACTGTTTTTCTGTTGTTTGTGTTTTGTCTGTTTGATTACAGAGATGAAGCAGGTTTTCTATCAGAATGGGTTGCCTATTATGAAATGCATGGAATTGATCATTTCTTTATCTTTGATGATGGTAGTATAGATAATGGTATAACTGAACTACAACCTTGGATAGAGAAAGGGATAGTAACCGTTAGATCCAATTGGACAGTTGATAGTTTAAATGTCAGTTGGGCATTTCGCAGAAATGACTTTAAAAGAGCTATGACTATTAAAGCATTATTAGAATCAGAATGTAAACATCAAGCAATAGCATGGGGGTATGATTTCTATATTAGTTTAGATATTGATGAATATCTGATCCCTACAGAACCTAGTGTAACTATAGCAGATGAATTAGTACGATGGGTTAATTATACAGGTCGTTATATCTATTGTATTGATAAGAATAATTTCCCATCAACACCTCATCTATTAGAACCTATTGATTTATTAACAATAGAAGCTTATCAAACAAGAATGCCCTTTTCATCTAAAATGAATTATTATACTTCTGTATCACCAAAATGTGCTTATCTATTAAAATCATCAAGTTATACTAGTAATACAACCTATTATATTGCAGAATGTTGTCATTTCCATGGATGTCAAGGTCATGATTTTAGACAAGATTCAAAATTTTGTAATTTACATCATAAAGAAGAAATACATCGAATTAGTGGATATAAACGTCCTTTTCTAAATTCTCTTGTAATTAATCATTATAGTCGATCTTTAGAGAAATATGCTTTAAAAAGTAAAACTTGGCAAACTGCATCAGGAGAAGCTAAAGCAGGAGAGACAGCAGAACAAGCAGCTAAAGGATATGATATTGCAAAGTTCTTACAACGATCAGTTGGTTGGAAACATGATAATATTGCTTTACGTTATTCTTGTCAATTACGTGAACATTTACAAAATCGTACAAAAGAAGAATTTTATCTTCGTCCTGGTACTATGTGGTATCGTAATCCTGAATATGGAAAATTAATTGCTGATCCTGAAAAAAGAGGACGTTATGGTCGACCTAATCCACCAAATTTTAAATATAATGTACCTCAACCTTTTCATTATCATGGACAATCACTTGAATTTGATAAACCTTCATCAGGAAATATGAAACGAGGAGGAGGAGCAAGAGGTGGGGGAAATAATAACAATAATAACAATAGAAAGAGAAAGAATCCTCCAAACCGTGTTTCATAGTGAAGATTTAATGCTATAGAGACTTGTTTGTTTTTAAAACTTTATGACTACGTGATTATTATTGTTGTAATGCTTGTGGTATACTTAAGTGTCATTCATGTTCTATGGTATGATGCACTATCATTTGCCACTACTAGACTCTGTCTGGATGAGATGCTTGTGGATTGTGCCATGAACACAATAAATGGATGAACACTCACTAGGAGGAGAGACAGCTTAATATTGAAATTTACAATAAAGACGGTTAGCTGAGGGAATTTGCGAGGTCAACAACGTGACTACCATGCTATTGACAGCATACGATATGTACTGTGTCATAGACCACGTACTACAAGACATTGTCCATACAATGCAACCAAGCTGTCATCACCACTACAACATAATCATTGAACATACTGCTGTGCTAAGTATCTCTAAATACTACTATGCTTAATACTAAACACTACAAGACTTATTATCCAGTGATCCAGCTGATCAAGGAACAAGCAGGTCTTTCTGTAAGGTGGAGACGATAGGACTGAACGAAGACGTCAGTATAAAAGGCGAGTGGCAAGCAGAGTTCAGATATATGCACGCATATATAATTAACTTTTGCTAAGGAGGAGATGTAGAAAGGAGGCATCGATGAAGCGCACAGGAAAGACCGAGACAGACACAAGGAGACAAATATAAACACCATCATCACACATACTACATTGCTAGACAAATAAAATCTAAAAGACTCATTTCATTCTCTTTCTTCCTTTCTTCAAGGATACTAGTTTACTGGATATGATTTCATTCGATGATCAACAACATGATCAACCACAATTAGCTATACATTGTCTTTATCAAGAGATACTCCATTATCATCAACATTGCTATTACTGTTATTATTCAACACATTAGCAGTATCTGTAACTTGTGATTCAGCAGTAGAAGGGGAAGCGCTGTTGGCAGCATTGACAAGTGAACTATTACTAGCAGTGCTGGAAGCTGCACTGTTTGCAGTAGTACTGACAGCTGCATTCTTAGTAGTAGTAGTATTGCTGGCAGCTGTATTGGGGTCGGATTGAATTGTGTTGGGTAACATCTCCATGACTTGTTCTGCTAACTTGAGCTTATCAGGGGTTGCATCATCTTGTGTTACATCAAATTGAACACCTACCACATACTCATAAGTTCCATTTTCAGAGAAGATTGGTTTCATTGCCAACAAGTTCTTGAATGGCATACCATCTTTACGAAAATTAGTAATAGCAACACGTACTGGTTTAGCTTCTTTTAATGCTGAAGATAATCGATCAATGGCTTCTTGTTCAGCTTTTCCAGCTTGAAGAAAACGACAATTTTGTCCAACAATCTCATTACGACTATATCCCGTGGTTTTCTCAAAGCAAGCATTGACATAAATTAATGGGAACCCTGGCCGTTCTTTATTAGCAGTAGAGATAGAGACACAAACAGGAAGGTTTTCAACAGCAGCCAACATGGAAGTAAGCCAACAACCGGATTGAAGTAATCGTTCAACTTCTTGCAGGTCAACAGTGGAAATTGCTTTTTGAGCAATCTTCATCTCCGTGGGATTCATAAATGACATTTGCATTAGTTCACGACGTTTCTCATTATTATTTTGCATGTGTTTATTACTTCCTGTCTCTTTTGTTCGTTTATACTCATTGCTTTTCAGGAATTTAGGGTATAGATGCATGGCCACAGCTAGGACAACCATAGGTTGCATAGATGGTGTTGTCAGTGAAGCACCTAATGAAGTGCGATAGAGTACATCCTCTAACATGACCATACGAATAGATTCAATGAGGTCATTAACAAAAGTAGTCATTTCTTCAGCCCATTGAATTGATTGAATGACTTTAGTCTGTTATACCACATGATACGATGAGATGAGAGGTGTGTGTGTGTGTGAGAGAGAGAGAGAGAGGAAGACTTACTGCAGAAGTGGCGATATCATCTGACATTTTCTCCATACATAAAAATCGACAAAATGCATCTTTAATACCCGATTGATTCAATAATTGTTGTAGACCATGTAGACGAGATTGTAAAACGTTATTTTCTGTTGCTGCATTATTAGATTGAGATGGTGCTGTTGATGTTGTCTTTGGTGCTTGTGAGGAAGAAGGTGGGGTACTTGCTTGATCATGTGGTGGATGTTGATCACCTTTCTCTTGAACCCGAGAGGAAGTGATTGTGGTGGAAGTATTTGCTGTCATGGAGGCTGCACTGCCCATTTTCTACTTGAAGACCTGTAATTAGATTGAGATCAATTGAATCACTTGAAGTTAATGGTTAATCACAATGTTTTGTTCGTGCGATGGTACTGTACCAATTATAGGAAGAATTCCGCTTCAACAGAGAGCATCGTCAGTCTGTCACTGTTTCATCATTTGCACTCTATGCAGTCAATGCGGTGTCCCCACGCAAATCAAAACCATTCCGTTTGAATCCTAACTGAACTCCGTTGAGTTCTCCCTTCCTCAACGGATCTCATTGTATGAAACGGCAAGCCGTTTGGCAGCCCCTCTCTGCTTCCGCTGCTGGTGGGGGCGGTCAGGTCGGGCCGCGCTTTGTGTGTGTGCTGGTGCTGCACCGCAACGCACTCTTTTGCTCTTTCTTGCTTGTTGCCAACAACAACAACAACAACAAAGCTCCACAAAACAAGAAGAAAGAAGAAGATTGGAAAAAAAAGAAAAGCAAGTATTCTATCCTAGGTTTATCCTGTCTCTTTCCAAGTTATTTATCTACTTCTTCTATTGATTGTATTGAGAATTTTATTTTTCTTGTCTTATCGGAAGTGTGGGGTGATTGAAGGGTAAAACTTGATCGATTTTATTACCAGCTCAGTTACCAGTAGTGAAGTTGTCAAAATAGTGAACGATTATTACTTCTCTTCTTTGCTTCTTCTTCAGTATCTGCCAAGATAATTCCATCTTGTTATTATTTGGCTGTCATTCTATCTTCTTGATTATTATTATTATTCGTCAGTCCGTTAGCATTGTATGGGGGCAGCCATGGGATGCTTTAATTCGAAAGTAGCCCATGAATTGTCCCATAGGGCACCAGACGAGAAAAATCCACCAAAGGATAATAACTCAAATCGGAGTAGTGTACATAAGAATTCTTTGCGTTTAGTTGCCACGGATAATGAATCACTTAAGACGTTAACCTTCAAGCATGTCATGAAAGATCCTATGGGTAGAGAGTATTTCATGAAGTTTCTCAAGTTAGAACATGCAGAAGAGAATCTCTTGTTCTTTGAGGTTAGTCATACAGTTCTCATGTCTCTTGCTGTTTGTTCTATTTTGTTCTCACTGTCTCACTGGACTTCTTGTTGTTCTTGTTGTTGTTCTTGTCGCTCGTTGTTTTCGATTTATATATAGGAGGTGGAAAAAATAAAAAATGATGGAACAGATAAATTAAAAGATAATGCCACGGGTTTAGTGGATAATTATCTCACCCCGGGTGTAGAGACAGAGGTGAATATATCAGATAATATGAAGCGGCAATTAATAAACTTGGCAACAGAAGATGTCATGGGCCGTCAGTTAGACTTCTATAAGGGCTTAGAAAGAGCACAGAATGAGGTCATGATGATTCTAGCCATGGGTGCATTTCCACGGTTCTTGAAATCAGAGCATTTCCATAATTATAAGGTGAAAGTTAGAGAGCTTCGTGAGAAAGAAAACGAAGAGTCTGTACGTGCGGCAGAGAAAGCATTGTGAGCAAAATGAAAGACAACAAGGGTAATGGAGAGAGATTGACAAGATGCTATATGATTTACGTCTCTTTCTCTCTCTTTATTGTATTATTTCCCCTTTCCTTCTTCTTCCATCCCTCGTTTTTCTTTCTGTGCATACATGATTTATACAGATTGAGAACTGAATGGATTGAAGGTACTACTTGTTTTCTTTCAATGTCTTATATTGTTTCTCTCCCTCACACCACTCTCATTCATTCGCATCGAACACTCATTCTACTTTATCTTATGACTTGGATGAAAGTATTTTATCCATCCATATCTGATCTTTTGCTCCCTTCCTCAACCAACCACCTTGTTTATACACGCCGAATGCTTCTTCCCCTTTCCCACACCCCGATTCCTTGGATAGTGTGAATGGTTGATCCCGTTTGTTTTCATATCCATCCTTAGAACCAGTTGTGCTGTGCCCTCTGCTAACCCTCTTCTGTTGTCTCTCAAGACATGGCTAGAAGTGTTTGCTCCTCTCTTGCTCTTCTCTCTGTCTATTTATCAGCCAAATGTGCGTGTGAATGGCAAAATACGATTTGTTTGTTTGGAGGTCGTTGTGACTCATCATCTACAGGATGTACAGTATGTTCCATAAGTAACATTGTTGCTTTCTAAATAGTATTGTCTGCTTTAATAGCATAAGAAGAGCAAAGTTTCCCTAATGCTTGTTATTTAGCTTAGCTTGTTATTATGGGGTTATTTTCATGTAGATTTTCTTGTAAAAAGGGTTAGGGCTAGCTTGTCTCGTATATCCAACAAATTCAGATGCGGGATCGCCGTTGGTTGACATCAATAGAGTTAGAATCACACCTATCCAGACATTAGCAAATTAGCTGCAATTACATCCCTGCAGTTTCAGAAGGAGTTCACGAGATCGACGATAAATTAGTTTATTCTTGTTCTGAATGGATGGATTCCGTTGAGACCCCACGCAATAATAATCGAGAACACAATTTCTGTTTCTGCTCTTCCTTTCTCTCTCCCGAAAGAATAGCTCTTTTAAACCTGTGGTAAAGCAATTCACTGGATGCTGGGAACAGATCGTCATTGTTGAGTACGTACTGGCAGTAGTGCCAAGGTCAAACCACAGAGTCAGAAATGGACATTTTAGCACCTGATTTGGGGACCTCAAAATGGTGGTTTGGTGCAGGATTTACTGTTGACACTTCGTGGTGTCTTCCCACAAAGCCACTCTATAACAGGTCAACTTATCCCAGACTGTCTAACTATCATGGTTGCGACAAAGCACACAATATATAGAATAAGACAAATATTGGAATTGAGAAAGCAATCACACGTTTAATGCATTACTGACCAAACAGCATATCATTCTCTATCTACCAAGCAGAAAGATAGTCTATAATAAATACAAGCAGCAGAAACGACCTAACCAGAAATTGCAATGATACAGAATTGGACACAAAACAAAGAAAGAGAACCAGAACAAATCGTCTTCAATCGTGGGGATGTACTTTACAAACACCATGAGATTGCATACGATAGATACGATTGTTATTATCTAGCCAAAATATCAGTTCTCCTCTAACATTGGCTCTCATATATTGGGCATCAGGAGGGTGTTCTTCTAGACCCATATCACTGCCATCAACTTTCCCTGCTCTTATCAATTCATCAAGCATGAAAAACGGTACAAGATACCTTTTTTTGTCCAGTGCTCGAATAGCCACCACACAGTTCTTGATTGCTGTGGCATGAATGGCAACCTGCATGATAATACGACTGCCTGGTTGATCGACTTCACGATTGATATAGGAGTGAAGTAATTGGAATGAAAAGTCAGGGAGATATGAACACATCGGAGAAAATTGTTTTATCATATCATCCAGACCACAAATACTGACAGGTTCGAACATGTGTAGGATACTAGAAGATGATGAGTCATCATTCACTTCGACCTTCACACAATCGAAATATTGACAACTCCGGACGTAAAAAGTTTCATGGAAGCCTCTGATGGAGTTCAGATCTAACGAATTCATTACGTTAACCAACATGAGAGAGAATTTGTGACGAACATCACTCTTCAAGATCTTCAGGAAGGGAAAGTTGTTAACTCGCCGAATCCGACGCTTCGGAGGAAGAGTCAAATCAACTTCTTCACAAGGTAAGGAAGGACTGATGTCGCCACTACTACTGTTACTTATAAACACTGCTCCGTCTTGTTGCTGTGGCTGAGGATAGTTCCTCTGAGAAGAAGAGGAGTAGGAAGAGGATGAAGAGGAAGCAGGATAATTGGGAATATCGGGTATAACCAATCCATTCTCTTCCTCACTCAACTCGAAGATGGTTAGCCAGTCAATATCTATTCCACAAGACATAATAACACAGCATATTAATTAACCATAAGAACAGAATAGAACAGAGCGGATCATCTTTATCACAACAAACAACAAGAGAAGTCAACACATCAAACAGCGTGACAAATGAAGTCAAACAAATAAACTGCCTTGTTGTTATAGGAAGACGCACACAATCCCAATTCAAAATAAAGCATCACGATATAATGGAAGATGGGGTCCATCACTCAAGTCAGCATTGTCTCTATCTATTACCTGCCAGACTCCACTCTGCGTGCTGACCATTTCTGTTGTATTCTTCTTCCTTATTTATCATGCTGACTGAAAGTGAAGCTCGATATTAGTAGTCTCTTTGTCCTCTTTTAACAAGATGAAAGGCTGGCTCTATCTGTTTGTTTTCTAGACCAGCTGTCATCATATCAGAAATGATGAAGACAAGATGAGAAAAGGAGGAGCTTCGAGTTATAAGCCATATTATCTTGGTTTTGTAGGTGAGGTGGAAAGTGTAGTCTATTTTTCCATTCCATTGTACCTGTAGATTAAACAGTTAGCCCCATTGATGATAACAATATCCAACCAAGTGTAGTAAGTTTGTTTGTGTTGCTTGACTTGACTTCTTGGTTGGGAAGCAGTTGTGTCCATGCCTGCTTCTTCGAGGCTCCGAGAAAGTGTGATACGACAAGGAACTTGGCATAGGGAGGAGGTGGAGATGGTGGAGAGGTGTTGTGTGCATTTAGCAAGCTTACAGGCGCAGATAGTGTGGTGTAGGAAGTTAGTTCCATCAAACTACAGCCATAAGGAAAACAATATAGAAGACAATTTAGATTATATTTCTATGAAATAAGACGACCAATCAAACTTTAAACGCTGTTCATGTAACCCCATTATGCCACATCACGTGGGATAACACTTCATAACAATAAGAAAGTCTTCTACGGAAAAGAAAATCATATCCAATCAATAATCTCCATTTCCCATAGTGTAGTAGACTAGAGCTTATCAAGCTGCAAGTTGGTTCATTATGTGTCCAATCAAAAGAACACAATGATACAATCAAGATGACTACAAAGAACATTGAAAGCTAAACATGGAAGAGAAATAATCCCCATCAACGGCAATGAAGAAGCTTAAGACTTCCTTGAGATTCCACATGATAAATGCGATTGTTATTATCCAACCAAAGCACCATCTCACTTTGAACTTCGGAGCTCATGTCTTGGGCATCAGGAGGGTGTTCTTCCAGACCCATATCATTCGCATCCACTTTGCCAGTTTCTACCAACTCACCAACCATGTAAAAGGGCACAAGATACCGTTTCTTGTCCAGTGCTCGAATAGCCACCACACAGCTCTTGGTTATTGTGGAATGAATGGCAACCTGCATGATAATACGACTGCCTGGTTGATCGACTCGACGATTGATATAAGAATGAAGTAACTGTAATGAGTAGTCAGGGACATAGGAACACAGAAAAGAAAGGCGTTTTATCATGTCATCCAGACCACAAATCCAGACAGCAGGTTTATATGTTTGCAGGATACGAGAAGGTGAGTCATCATTTACTTCCACCTTCATACTATCGAAATATTGACAACTTCGGACATAAAACTCCTCATAGAAGCCTTTAATAAAATTCAGATCTAACGAATTCATTACGTTAGCCAACATGAGAGAGAACTTGTGACGTACATCACTCTTCAAGATCTTGGGCAACGGAAACTTGTCAAGTCGCCGAACTCGACGCTTTGGAGGAAGAGTCAAATCAGCATCTTTGCAAGGTAAAGGAAGGCCGTCATAATCACCACTACTACTGTTATTTATAAACACTGCTCCACCTTGTTGTTCTGGTTGAGGATAGTTCCTCTGAGAAGAAAAAGAGGAGTAGGAAGAAGATGAAGAGGAAGCAGGATAATTGGGAATATCGGGTATAACTATTCCATTCTCTTCCTCACCCAACTCGAAGACGGCTTGCCAGTCAATATCTACACCACAGTACATAACACAACAACATATTAACCATGAGAACAGAAAGAACAGAACAGATCGTCTTCATCACAACAAACAACAAGAGAAGACACACAAAACTATCCCAATACAAAACACTGCTTGACTAAATCACAAGTCAGTATCGTCTCACTCTATTACCTGCCAGACTCCACTCTCCTTGATAATTCTCTCTGTTGACATTGTGTTCTTCCTCTTCCATCATCAGTGGTCTCTTTTTTCTCTCTCGACTAAATTAATGGATGTGTACAGTTTTCACTTCTCTAGAGCAGCCCTCTGTAAGTATCTTCTGCTCCTCTTGTTAGTCCAATAGATAATAGACAATGCTTTGGGGGGGAAATTGGAAGAGCAGATGAGAAAAGGAGGAGTTTGGAGTTATAACCTCTAATATGATAGTTTTGTTGTGGAGTTTCGTTTTCGTCGAGAGCAAAACTATCATTCACATCCATAAAAGGAATTATCTTTATGGCTTCTATTCGTGTAAGATACAATGTCAAGTTATAAAGAGAAGCGAAAATATGTGCCATACGGTATGAAATGGATTAGACTGGACACTTCTGAGAAGTTGTTCAGCACATTAAGAAGCGAAGTCACTTGATAAGCCATGCTAATAATAAATTGAGCTTGCTTCTTGAGAAGTGTCCAGTCTAGTCGATTTGATTAGACTTTAGGTTCGTTGAAGAGATTATATATTGTACGATCTAGGTACGATCGATCGTACATCGCATTTGCAGTGGACGACCATCTGATGCAAGAAACATTTTCGCAGCTGCCCACTTTATCTCATGAGCCAGTCTGACCCCCTTGTCTCATAATCCCAAATCGCCCATAAACGCACACTGTTTAATTGTTTGCTCTACTTGTTCTCTTTAAAATAGTGAACAGCAAGGTTGAGGACAAAGAGGCTCAGCCTCCTGTATTGCACGCTATATCAGACTGTGTTCGTATTGATGATTTGTGTTCTGATAGCATGCGCTAATGCGTCCAACCAATAGGAGGAGTTTATGCTCTAGCTTCATCTTACTTCCGCTCGTGGAGAGCAACATAGAGAAGTTTGTCAACAGTCAACAACAATCTAACAGTAGGTCTATTCTTGTCTCCCGCAGTTTTCCGGGAGACTGGAACGGACGTGAGATTATTGTTTGCCAGTGCATACAATTTTGATTATTGCCAGCTCAGGTTCTCTAATCAGTGCAAGTTAGACTTCAAAAGGTTGGTAATCGCCTAGTTAACCTGAGAGTCAAGCTATGTGATGAATTCAGGACACACTTATTTAAGTATGATGTCACCGTGCCTATTGAGTTTGTATTGCTGGCATCCTTGATTCGCGTCATAAACTTGGACTTATCAGGGACCTCAAATTATTTGTGCCATCGGATTTTTGACTAAATGGGTGCGGACTTTCGCCAGTATTTCTGAGGATCAAAACACATCCTATATCAACAAGTACGGTTTCACTTGGTTGTTCTTTTTGGCGATTAGAGTGTTCATTCTTTAGCTTTAAACGTTATGACGTAAGCGTAATTGGACTGTTTCAACTAAATTCTACCCTTCTAAAGGCTGGCAGTAAAAGCATTTCTACACGGAAACAACAGCTTTTCCAAGGTTCTTTCCAGTGAATAAAGACTGGAAAGCCTCGGGCCAAGCTTGAAGACCATGGAAGACAGTCTCCTGAGCACGAACCTTGCCTTCCTTTAACCAAGCAGACATTTCTGCGAGGAAATTGCCTTTTTGTCCAGTCAACCATTCAGAACAAACAAATCCTTCAATGCGTTGCTGAGTATAGATCATACCCATGGTGTTCACTTGATAAGTTGGGGTATCCTTCTTGTTGTAATCAGCAATCTGACCGCAAATAGCAATGCGGCCACGAGGACGTAACAGCTTCAGAGCTGCTTCGAAATGAATGCCTCCAACATTCTCAAAGTACATGTCAATGCCTTCAGGAGCCACTTCTCTCACCTTCGCGATTAGATCTTCAGCACTATGGACTCCCTTGTAGTCAATGCAATGGTCATAGCCATAGAAAGACTTCACAAAGGCACACTTCTCAGGACCTCCAGCTGACCCAATCACCTTGCAACCATACTTATGTTTAGCGATCATACCTGCCAGACCACCCACCGCACCTGAAGCAGCAGAGATGAAGATCGTCTCTCCTGGGTTAGGACGTAAGATGCCTTCAATGCCAGCATAGGCAGTTGATCCAGGCATACCCAGGATACCAATACCATAAGAGATATGAGCTTCATCGATCAGATCGGTCAGCTTCCAGCGGGCAGTGCGAGCTAAGGCTTCTGGAGTAATAACTTGAACGGTGACTACAGGGAGATTAGCACCAAAAAGATCACCTTCAACCCATGCAGAGTTCTTGGAAGACAACACCTTGCCAGCGACGAAGGCGACCAATGGTTTGCCCACTACAGCAGAACCAGTGCTTTTTATACCACCGCGTAGATAAGGATCAGCAGAAACGACCTCTAATTGAACAAGCAGACCACCTTCAGGAAGACTTGCTTTGAGTTCATTCAAATCAACTTCTTGTTCTTCAATACGAAAATGATGTGGTTCAGGTAATCCTTCATTCACATGTTCAGCCAAGATTAAACTCTTTGATAACACCATTCTTCTTGATTGATAAGGGAGGGAGTAGTTGTTAGACTAAAGTACTGTAGTTAGTATTGGGATGATGAAGTCAATAGCCGATGAAAGGCGATGGATTCGATTATGACAGAAGGCTGCAACTACTGCGAACACTGCTCACTTCACTTTCAGTCCTTCCAGAACTGAAAAAGTGAGAAGTGGATAAACAATGGGGTGAAAACGATCATCCCCAATCCATCTTATCACTACAGTACCCGAGAAGACAGTTTTGAAGAGCGCGTTTTTGAGAGAATGCATGCGTTGTTTTGCAGTCTGCTTTGTGATGTCAAGATGCTCAATAACTCCAAGGAGAAAGTCACAGGCACCGGGTTTGTGACATTCAAGTCTCGTCGTGCTCAGGTTGTGGCTTGTCAGGTTCCGATTCTATCGGAACGTTTTCCGAATGTCACCGCACAACCTGCCCCGACCCCAGAGGATATTCTATGGCTCAATATTGGCACCGCACCTGCCTATACAAAAAATGCAGAGTACGCCACCTCTGTGTTTTTTAACAGTGGTTTGCTCTTCTGGGGCGTGGTGATGGCGTTCATCGCTGCGGTGTCAAATCTTAGCAATTTGGTCACCTATCTACCCTTCCTAGCCGATCTTGACACTGTATCGTATGCCGTGCTAGAGGGACAGCTGCCCGTTATAATATTGATTGTGTTTATGTCGATGATTCCTGTGATTATGACGTATGTGGCGACCAGTGTGGAAAAGAGGAAGACCAACAGTGCGGTGCAAATGGAGGTGTTCAAATGGTACGCATATGCTGTACTCTCCATATTTCAAGTGTCATTTTGATCATGTACACTCCACCCAGGTTTTTCATGTATCAGCTGGCTAACGTATATTTGATCCTCTTAGCCGGCTCTGTCTTCGACTCTTTGGAATCCGCCATATCTGACCCGGCCTCCATCATCACGCTCATCGGCACGGCCCTGCCCTCGGTGTCTGCTGCAGACTTGACAGAGAACGTATGCTATGAGCGCTTTTTGTGCTCACAGCTCGCTGATGTGATTGTTGTACATAATTATAGTAGTTGAATCATAAGCCTCGATAAATTAATTTTAAACAATTTTACGAGAATTTACAAGAATCAATTCCCTCCAGGATCCTCAAAGCAATTATGAACTGTTAGTTGTCTAACGCGCGACTCAACAGCAGAAAACACGAAATGAACTTAGAACTTGCGGAGGCGGAGGACGACCGCGCAGTTCGCGTAGTTCATCTGTAAATCGCAAATTGTGTTTCCACTGGGCAATCCAGCCAGGATCGGGCAGTTCGCGAGATACTGGGTGGGGTTCTCAATCTCGGCCTGAACCGCGTGAAGTGCGATCTTCGAGTGGTGATACTGGTAAAACGGACCTACTCCAACAACAAAGGGTGGGTAAACTCCTACGTTGAAATTCGCGGCGGCCGTCAACGTTCTGTAGGTCTCAAGAAGGCCATGCACCTCTCCCTGAGCTCCCATTCCAACAAATTGATTGAACCACGGTCCAAAATTCGGCTGTACAAGCGGATCCACCTCCACTCCATCTGCAAGCCATGCTCGATAGATCTGTTTCCCTGCTTCAGATTCTCTGAGATCCAGCACTCCCAAATCACCTTCCATAAATGTTACGCCTTCACATGCCTTCAACTCGTCCATAAGGGTTTTGGGCAACTTGTCTTGAACTCTGATCATCATTATTGAATTGTTGGGGTGTGCTGGAACTTAAGATAAGTCTAGTGCGAGTGAGTTTATTGGGGAAAAAAACTTGTTCAAAAAAACCAGTGCTTGGTACCAATATATTGTATTGTAATTTAATTGCAAATTTTAGGCATTGCAATACATTGCAATATATATTGCTCGAAGGTGGTTGAACAATTGCAATAATTGATTGTGTTTTTGGAGGTACAATAGTATTGCAATACATTGTAAAAATACTGGAAACCATACAGTGCCAGCTAAGAGGTTACGATGCATGGTAAATGATATGTCCACAAACTTTTGCCGCTTATTTGAGACTTTTAGGAGGGATTGTTTTGTGGCTATCCATGGAGTTAGAATTTGGGTAATTATGTTCCCAGCAGACTGGGATAGCAAGTAATAAAAATCAGGTAGAAATAAGACTGGTTGGTTCAGCGGAAAGGATAGTAATTGTGGAAGACACAGAGACTACCATCATATACAGTCCATATACCGATTTTTCAATGTAGATGATCAGACCAGGTTCTCATTATTCCACAACAACACAACACATGCAGCAATAAGAAAAGACACAAATACTCACACCACACACTACTACACTCAAACTAAACAGAGCCATACTCATTTTGCCATTGCTCATACTTGGATATCTTCCCATCAGATGAAGGCTTGGTAGTTGCTAGAGCAAGAGTGATGTCCGCCATCGTGACTGGATCTTGTTTCAGAAGCTGATCGATCTGTTGCACAGGAGGCTGTAAGGCCGCGCGATTAGATAAACCATTAGCTACTGCTCGTCTCCCTCCTCCTCCTCCTCCTCCTCCCTTTGTAGGAGGATCTGGTAGACCTCCACCACTATCTGATGTATCCAAGGCTTCTATCCGACGCAACAATCGTCTCACAGGCATCATGGCAGCTTCTCGACAAACCAATTCAATATCTGCTCCACTATACCCTTCCGTAGACTCAGCGGCCTTGCAATAGTCAACATCAGGAGCAGATCGATCTTCAAGATGTCGGCGCAACATCTCTTCACGTGCCTCAGAGACCGGAAGAGTTACGAGAACACGTTTCTCAAGTCGACGAAGGAGTGCAATATCTAAATCCCAGGGTAGGTTACTAGCAGCAAGCACAAAGACTTGTCCATTACCATTAACATTAGAAGAGGAGGATGAAGACGAGGAGTGTGAACCCAATAACCCATCCATTTGAATCAATAGCTCTGTCTTCATACGACGTGATGCTTCATGCTCTCCTCCTTCACCATCTCTAGCTGTAAGTATGGAGTCAATCTCATCAAGAAAGATCGTCGATGGTGCATAGTGCCTCGCCATAGCAAATAAAACTCTGACCAACTTCTCCGACTCTCCTCTCCATTTGCTCACGAGGGAGGAGGCGGAGATATTGAAGAAAGTTGTGTGGCATTCTGTTGCTACTGCTTTGGCCAGAAGTGTCTTACCCGTGCCTGGAGGACCATGCAAGAGAATACCTCTCCATGGTCGTAGAATACCAGTGAAGAGAGAAGGATAACGTAAGGGAAGCTGAACGGCTTCTCGAAGAAGTCTTTTCGCCTCGTCCAAGGCGATGATCTGATGAAAGAAGATATTGGGGCTCTCTTGATAGATCTCACGCCCGATTGCAGTGGCAAGTTGTTTGAGTTCGGGATCTCCGCCAAACTGAGGTGGTGGTCGGAGGATGCGCTCAGCAGGGCTTGGCACAGTCGACTCCGCTGAGGTGGCAGCTTTCTTAGCAAGTGTTGTTCCGCTAACTGCAAAGGACTGATCAGATGAAGAAGACTGTGTCTCAGGACCTCCTCCACCACTAGTACCTTTTTCTCCTCCTGCAGAGCCACCTATACCAAGCCCTGCATTGTTATTGATATTAGGCAATTTGTCCTTGTCAGCTGACGATGTGGATGCAGGCGAGGGTGGCTTGGACTTTTTGGATGATTCTGGTTTACTTGGCTTGAAAGAACGACTACTCCCTCCTCCTTCTTCTCCCTCCGCCTTCTTTAGCACCTTTGGTTTGCGATCAAATCGCATCTCATAATAGGCTTCATACTCCATGAAGACGAGATTCAAATCGATATTATCCGCCAAATCTAGCTTCGATAGAATAGCATTAGCTTCGTGCTGAAGTCTCTCAGCCGATTCAACAAAGCCTTGTTCGACAAGGTAGTGATGAACGAGCACCACGAGACTTCTCTTTCGATCCAAGAGTCGCTTCTGTTCCGCACTATTCGCATCAACAGAGGCGCGAATAGCCAACAAACTAGAAGACATTTAGTTGCAAATATGATGGTCAGAGAGGTGAATGGGAAGGTTCTAGTCTGGGGTTGTTTGTTGGATTGTTGTTGTCAATCGTTTTGCATGTTGTCAAATCAAAACTGCAGACAAGAGAAAAGCCTCAAATTGGAGGTTATAACTGCACTTTTGCCATTTCCTTGCAGTTTGGGCATTCGTTCAACATACCGACACCAACACCGGACTTGATTAAATTCAATTGACTGTTATCAGAAGGAAATATGATATTTACCAAGGACTGTTTCAGAGAAGAAAAATCTAGGCCTATCCACCAATCCACTCAAGAGAGGAAAAAGAGACCACTGATGATAGAAGAGGAAGAACACAATGTCAACGGAGAGAATTATCAAGGAGAGTGGAGTCTGGCAGGTAATAGAGTGAGACGATACTGACTTGTGATGTGGACAATGTGTACTTTGTACTTACAAGCAGTGTTCTTGTGTTGGAACAGTTTGCGTGTCTTCTCTTGTTGTTTGTTGTGATGAAGACGATCTGTTCTGTTCTTTCTTTTCTCATGGTTAATTATCATGCTGTGTTGTTGTGTGTTGTGAAATAGATATTGACTGGCAAACCATCTTCGAGTTGGGTGAGGAAGAGAATGGAATGGTTATACCCGATATTCCCAATTATCCTGCTTCCTCTTCATCCTCTTCCTACTCCTCTTCATCTTCTCCTCAGAGGAACTATCCTCAACCAGAACAACAAGGTGGAGGAGTTTCTGTAAGTAGTAATAGTAGTGGTGGTAGCAGTCCTTCCTTTCCTAGTGAAGATGTTGATTTGACCCTTCCTCCGAAGCGTCGAGTTCGGCGAGCTAATAACTTTCCCTTCCTGAAGATCTTGAAGAGTGATGTACGTCACAAGTTCTCTCTCATGCATGCAAACGTAATGAACTCCATGGATGTAAACTCCATCAAAAGCTTCTATGAAGCTTTTTATGTGCGAAGTTGCCAATATTTTGATTGTGTGCAGGTAGAAGTGAATGATGACTCGCCTTGTCATATCCTGCAAACATATAAACCTGTCAGTATTTGTGGTCTGGATGATATGATAAGACGCCTTTCTCCTATGTGTTCTTATCTCCCTGACTACTCATTACAGTTACTTCATTCTTATATCAATCGTCAAATCGATCAACCAGGTAGTCGTATTATCATGCAGGTTGCCATTCATGCTACAGCAATCAAGAACTGTGTGGTGGCTATTCGAGCACTGGACAGGAACCGCTATCTTGTACCCTTTTTCATGGTGAACGAGTTAATTAGGGCAGGCAAAGTGGATGGCAATGATATGGGTCTAGAAGAACACCCTCCTGACGCCCAATGCATGAGTCTGAACGTTAGAGGAGAACTGATATTTTGGCTAGATAATAACAATCGCATCTACCGTATGCAATCTCTTGGAAATCTTAAAATCGATCATCATGATTGAAGAAGATTTGCTCTGCTTCTCTTTCTCTATCTTGTTCGCCGATTGTTCTTCGTCTTCGTTGGGTTATTGGGAACCCGCGCTGTCCTATAAACCAGCTTGTCAGTTCGACAAGATCAAATTTAGTTGGCAATTCTTTAATTGGAGATTAATTATATTTCTGTAGAAGGCTTAGTTTCTTGCCTGTGTTATCGGATGTCGAAATAAAAGAACTCAGCGACGGCGTGGCCAGTTTGGACATCAAGATCTGCCATGTGCTGGTTGTCAGATGTTGAATTATCTGAAGAATGGAATTAGATAATATAGAGATATTGTGATTTTCATATCAAAATAAACTCTGCCGAAGCGCTGGGGGGCATGTGTATAGTTTTCTATACACAAGCTGTATGGGGGGCAAGCTTTTCTTAGCTTTTTCTTCTCATAATACTAAAAAAAGACGATTTGAGTCTACACTACAAACAGCTGTGATAAGGGGTCCAAGGTTGTGACAACGCGTTTTTCCATGGAACATTCTTCATCGAAAGAGGAAAGGCAAGAGAGAGAACAAAGATAGCAGCGTAGTCTAGTCTAGGTGAGACTTAGTGAAGCAGAAGCAGACCACTGATCACCACTGATCTCTATCTAAAAATAGAAATCCTCTTCTTCTAAGTTGTGTTTTCATCTTAATTTTCCTTCCTCTTAATTTTCTTCGTTCCTTTTTCTTCTGCAAAAGAGAAAAATGGTTGACTTCTATGAGGTATTGGGTGTGAGTCGTACCGCCTCCTTGGATGAGATTAAGAAAGCTTATAAGAAGTTAGCTATTAAATGGCATCCTGATAAAAATCCTGGACGTCAAGCAGAAGCAACAGAGATGTTCAAGTTAATCGGGGAAGCCTATGAAACACTGAGTGATGCCACCAAGCGTCGGGACTATGACCGTATGGGTGCACCTGGTGTAGAAGAGGACGACTCTAATGATGGAGACTATCAATACTCGACCTCCTATACCAGCGGAAAGGGACGGTCAGGAAGTGCAAGAGGTGGTGACTCTCGCCACTTTCATGCCCATCCTAACTTCACCTATGAACATGCATTTGATATTTTCAACGCATTTTTCGCTGATATGCGTGACTTCGATGATCAGTTCTTTGGCATGGGCATGGGTATGGGTATGGGTATGGGTATGGGAGGACGTGGCTCGAAGAGGAATCGTGGGGGACTTGGCGGTGGCTCTCTGTTTGATGATTTCTTTGGTGGTGACCCATTCTTTGATGCTTTCCAGCATCGTAGTACTAGCTTAGATCATTTTGGTAGTCACTTTGGTGGGTCAGCGATGTCCTTCTCATCTTCCTCAGCCTTTTCTGGTGGTGGAGGAGGAGGGACTAGTCGCTCTGTCTCCACAAGTACCTTCATCGATAGCTCTGGGCGTAAGGTTACACGCAAGGAGACTGTTGTCACCTATGCTGATGGTACACAAGAGCGCAATGTGGAGGAACATACTGAAGAACCTGATCAATCTAGATCGCGTAGTCGACTTGCAAATGAGCCAGGGAGGCGCCAATTGCCAATTGATTATGGACAGAGCGGTCGAACCACATCCCATTTAAGTGCTGAGGAAGATCGTGATTACCCTGTGATGCGCAGTAATCTGGAGGGAGCGAGTCTTCGTCGTCTGAAATCGACTGGAGCTGCCACGACTGCTCGATCAACACATTCATCAGCTCATCCAACTGTATCGTCATCTTCCTCTGCAGCTTCTTCATCCAATCTCTATCATCATTCAGCTTATGACAGCTTGCATGCACCACGTGGTTCAAGCACAAATCATAGTGCTGGAGGAGCCTCCTCCTCTTCAACAGGTTATGGTGTTTCAACAGGCAAAGCTACTGGACCAATTGGAAGTTCTCACATTCCTTCTGGTAGCAGCTTGCATAGTATTCATACGGCGCAGCCTAAACATACGACAAGTTCAGCTTCTACAAGTAACGTAAGCAGCAACTCCTCTACGACTGGTGCCTATCACTATGATCGCTATGGTCACGGTGGTGTTCGATCGCCTTCCTCCCAAGCGAGATCTTCCGCAACTACTTCCACTGCTAGTGACCACAAAAGTTCTTCTTCAATTCATAGCAATGGCAGAAGAACATACAAAGTGTAGATGTTCTTCAATGCGAATGAGCTTGTCTTCTAACTAAACCTCTTGAATGTGTAAAACCTTTTGATTCACTGTTGTGCAATGAATTGGTGCTCTCAGTCAATGTCTTCTTTCATTTGCTCCACGCTGTAATTCTACCTAATAGCTATTTCAACAACTGGGCAGAAATTGCATTTTCTTTCTTTGTTTTTATTTATAGTAACAAAACTAACACGAGAGCAGATTAATGTATTATACATGCACAACCTGCCGATAATTCTCGTGCTTGTTTCCTTCGCTCAGCTTCCATATCTTCTTTTTCAATTTCATCCGCCCAATCATTTCGAATCTCAGCATTATTATCACTCTTTTGGATATGAGCTGTAAGTACTTTATCATGGACAGCTAACTCATATTCAGTTAGTTTAACTCCTATAATATCACCTGCTACCTTATAAAACATTTTAACAATATTCTCTCCTGTTTTAGCAGAACAAAACATTCCACCTTTCAGATGATTTTCTTCAATAAAACTATCATGTTTTATTTCAGAGACTTGACGAAATCCTATCATATCAATCTTATTTCCTAAGAGATAGATATTAGGACTATTATTAAATTGTTTTAATTTTATTAACCAATCATTAAGATCATTAAAAGAATCAGCATTAGTAACATCATAGACTAACATGATAGCATGTGCTGGTGATAAATAAGAAGATAAATTCTTACTATGAATTGATTGTCCACCAATATCCCAAACTCTCAAGGAAATAATTTGATTTATACGAATTGTTAATTGTTTCTCATAGAAGTCAACACCAACAGTTTGTTTATAGACAGGTTGGAAACCATCAGTACGGAAGGCAGAGATGATCGTGGACTTGCCCACAGAACCATCCCCTATGATAGCCAGTGAGCAGCTCTCATGAGTCGTCATAGGACTAGAACAACGACTAGAACAAGAATAAGGACAGTATCTTTCAGTTTGAAGAAGGAAGAACAGACTGAAAACAGAGCGTGAACTGAAAAAAGAATGCGGGAATGGAGGTAAGTAAGCAAATACGTATCTCCAGTGTATTTCCTCAAATCACCTACAGAACTAGTAATAGCATCTTCGGGTGATTATAGTTCTTGATTACAGCTATTCTTTCTAAGCATTGATCATTATCATCATTGAAGCCTGCCTTTTATCAAGAAGAACTCTTCATCAAACCCTCCAACAATAAAATGTAGACTACATATGAATGTAAATCACTTGTAGTATTCATTTACGATGACTATACACAAGACAAAATTATAAAATATACATAATACGGAGAATAACCAATCTGCAATATCTATATACACTATATACTACACTAGCATTCTCACTGTTAACCTATTAGATTCCAATAGCTACCTCTCATTCTTACACTTCTTTGGACTTCTCAAAGGCAATCTCAGCACGTTGCCATAGTGAATCAAATTTAAGAAATCTTTGTCGTTCACGTACTTCTTCAAAGTCAGATAAGGCAATTTTGACAACTTCATCATTGATCTTATCCATATGACGTAATCCTTGACTATCAGGTTTTAATCGATCATAAGCAGCTGTTAATGAACTATTTAATGCTGTATTGAGTAATCGTAATCTTGGAAGTTGCGCTTTCTTTGCAAAAGGATGTTTTGGTGGAGAAGCTTGACCAAACTTATCTAATTGAATACCACCACTTGTTGAACTTTCTTGTCCCTTTTGTAAACTTTGTTTGGGAAGATGTCGTGTTAGACGTGCTTCACGTAGACGATGTTTAGATTCAAAGAGATTCTTCTCAGAGAGTCGTCCTAATACATCATCTTCATAGATCATCTTCTTTGTTAAATGTTTTTGTTGTTTAAATACTTTAATCTTTTTACGACTAATTTCATCACGTAGATAATTTTCAAAGAATTTTGATTTTTCAACTTTATGATCATATTGTTTCTTTTGCCTTTCTTCTTGTTTTAAAGCATAATTAATCGGATTCATTGCACGACGAGAAGATCGTGAGATAATATGAGAGAGATGATCTTTGCAATTTAGATAACATCCACGATTAGCTGGACGACTACCATGCAGATATCCAAGATAGGCAAAGTCATGTTCTGAGAAATGGAATTGCTGCTGGTCATCATCATCCTCAGTTGATTGCTGTTGATTCCTTGCTGTCTCTTCACTACTATTATTATTACTACTGCTGGGAATAGTGGAAGAGGGTTTGTTATTGGGGTCGGATTGTTGTTGTTTTGACTTCTGCTGCCCACCACCCGCTGTCGCTGTTGCTGCGGCATTGGCTTGAGCTTGACGTTCTTTCCGTGCCTTTTCTCGTGCTATTTCTTCTTCTGTTTTATGTTCATTATATTCAAAAGATGCTTTACCATGCTTGATATCATAGATATAATATCCACGATAGGTAGAAAGAGAAGGAATATGAAGAATGCCTCTACCATGTTTCATATGATGATCCCAATCTCCTTCATAACACGCCCCTGATGGTGCTTGATAACTACCTTTACCTTGCAATCCACCTTCACTAAAATGTCCCATAAACACTTCACCAGCAGGATTAGATTGAATACAATTCTCACCATGTAACATCCCTTTCTTAAAGTTACCAGATAGAATCTCATTAAAAGCTGATTGATAATCACCTGGTCCTTGTATTATACCACGTACCATATGACCACGATAATAACCACCATCACCAAAATGAATTTCAACTTGTCCTGTAGGTTCGCCTTCTAGATAAGGATTATCAAATTCAGGACAAGAAGGTAAAGATGAAACACGTGTAATACTAAAATCTCCTATTATAGTCGTACCATCAGCGAGATCTAATCGACCTTTACCATGACGAAACCCTTTTTCAAATCCTCCTTGATAGACTCCAGCATCATTCACATCAATACCATACCCATGCTTTAATCCTAATTCATATTCACCATAATAAAAGGAAAAGTTATCAGCAGACAGAGATGTACTAGTACGATCTAATGTTCGTCGAAATCCAACACCATGTGGAGCACGAACAATACGAACACCAAGCATATTAACTTGTAAACTATAATAATCAATCTGTCGTATTTTACCATCAGGTAAACTACCACGACCTGCCCATGGTAAAACAGGTGGTTGCAGATTAGGTTCACCAGCTGTTAATTTAATACCAGCCCAATTCATCTTTTGTAACAGTAAATCTTCTATTAGATCAACATCATCCGTACCAGATAATTTACATCTCCATGTGGCTGTATTGGTATTACTATCAACTTCACAACAATTAAATTCAATTTTCATGGTTTTACGCCATATTAAATGGACTTTTAAAGCTTTTTCTATATCTTCTAAACGTGTTTCAGCTTCAATACGTTCTTGTCCATATTGATCAAATAATTTTTCACGTTGTTCACGTGCACGATCATCACGCATAGGTTGACCATCTTGATCTAAGAATTGAATTTTAGGGATATTTAATAACTTTGTTTCAACTTCTTCGATAATCTTTGAGATCTTTTGTATTTCATCAAAATAACGTTGTGCAAAGGGATCTTCTTCAATAATACCATACATAATCCATTCACGTAGTGCTTGAATATCTACTTCACGACGATTATCATTGCTATGGGTAGGGACATGAAGAAGGAAGACTTCAGTTTGTCCTTCATAACGTGGATCTTCACGTGTATCAACAGGTTTACGTAAAATTTCTGATTCAAGAATACTAAATCCTGGTTTGACACGATTACGACGATTAGATTCACCTTCTGTAGCAAAGGTCATGGATGCTTTAGACTCCATAGACATTTGAATGGATTCCATCTTGATCAAAGACTATCTTGTTGACAACTACAACAATATTAATCAATCAATAACGTTACACAACAAACAACAAGATGAAGAGAATGGCCTTCAAGAATTCCAAGAGAAAATCCCGAGGCAAAACAGGCCATTCCATGGAATTCCATTCCATCCATCGGACTCCGCTCTGCTGTTGCTGCTGGGAAAGTGTAACGACTGTTTGTTGTTATGGTCCAGTCGAGTCGCCCAAAGAAGTGAACGGCAACTACCTATACTATCATAATATCTAATAGTGGATCTCGTTGTCATTTCACCGTGTAGGAAGAAACGCTAATAAGAATCATCATCTGTTTGAATCTGCTTTATTTAACCTGGAACAAAAATTCAAACAACCTTCTAAACTGCCTATCCTTTCAAAAGTACAAGAGAAGAAAAAAACAAAATAGTGAAAAATGAATGCAGAAAAGGCAACCGACTATCTTGCTCGTATGAATTGGAAATCATTTGTAGAATGGCTAACAGCAGAAGTCATTCTCAATCGTCCACCTGATCCCGTACAATTTTGTCGTGATCTATTAGGTGAAAAATTAGCTGAAAATTCTGGTAATACATTTCGTCCTGATTTAATTACGGATTGGCTTCGTAATTGTTATACGGAAGCAACTGCATTAGTTGATGAAAATGGTGTTATTCAAGGGAAGAAAGTTGAAAGTGCTACTAAGTCATTACCTGAACAAATTACTGAATTACGTCGTAAGATTGATGCGATGCAAAAGTTATTAGATGCTTCATCTACTATTGCAACTTTAGATCCTTTACAAGCTACAGAGAATATTGTCTCAGAAACTTGTCGTATTCTTTCATGTGATCGTGCAACTATCTTTACTGTTGATAAAGTGACTGAAGAATTAGTCTTAACAGTCGCTGAAGGAGCTAAAGATATTCGTGTTCCTATTGGACAAGGTATTGCAGGTACTGTAGCAGCTACTGGAGAGACTATTAATATCGTAGATGCCTATTCTGATGCACGATTCAATAGCAAGTAAGTCATCATCATCATCTTCATCACATATCTCAATTGAGATGGTCCTTAACCCATGTCATCACCGTCTTGTTTCTCTTGTTGTTTAGTGCGGATAAGATGTCCGGTTATCGTACCAATACTATTCTTTGCATGCCTATTAAAGCAATTGATGGGTCTATTGTTGGTGTGCTGCAAGCAATTAACAAAAAAGAAGCAACATTTGGGTCCACTGATGAAGATGTCATGGCTATGTTAGCGACACAAGCAGGCATTGGCTTACAGAATGCTAACCTCTTCCGCAATGCAGGTGAGTCCCTCCACCCCAATGACTGCTTTATCTACTCACTTGTTCACTCATATTTGTTTCATTGCATACTGTCAGAGGCGGCGAGAGACAAGTTCCGCTCTTTGTTAGATATTATTCGAGCTATGCAAGGTGAGATGGGTGTGAACTCTCTCATCTTTACAATTACACAACGAACTATTCGTGTTGTGGAAGCTGATCGATGCACGTTATTCCTTGTGGATAATGTCCATCGTGGACTCTTTGCAATGCAAGGAGAAGTGAATATTCGTATCTCTATGGATCAAGGCATTGCTGGTCTAGTCGCAACCACTGGACAGACTCTAAACATTCCCGATGCTTATGATAATCCTAATTTCAATCAAACCATTGATAAGAAGACGGGTTATCGCACTAAGGCAATTTTATGTATGCCTATAAAAGCGGATGATAAGGTGATTGGTGTCTTGCAACTCATCAACAAGTTGACTGGATCAGGTGTCTTCTCTAGTGATGATGAAGATATTATGTCAATCTTCTTGTCCATTGCTGGTCCTATCTTGGCAGAAAGTAATCTCTATGAGCAGATTCAAGGAAAATCGAAAGGACGTGGTGTAGAAGGTATGCCCGGTGAAGTCGAGTCCATGCCAAGGACTGGCGGTGGTATGTCTCCTCGAACAAGTAGCATGAAGAAATTAGCGGGATTCACGGAAGGAGAAGAAGAGGATGAAGAGGTGTGATAATGATGATAATAATGATGATGATGTCCTACAACACACATACTAATTAGTAGAGCGAGGAATTCTTTCTGTCTTTTTAGACTTTTCTTCTCCTGTATTCTTACTATGGGATAAGAAGGTTTACAATAAAAATACTTAAAAGAAGAAGAAGAAGAGAGACGTGTTATAAAGTTTACTATACTAACCATATCCCCAACCGCTGTTCAAACCCACCCCACCCCACCGGAACTCATCAACAACCCAATTATTCAAGTTCTAACTTCAAAATTCTGTCTTTCTTTCTATGGAGAGCGGGTTGAATCTTCCGATGGCGTTGGACTGCTGCAGACATCAACCACACCACCAGATGAGATGCAATTCCATTCCATTCCATTCCGAAGAATTGGCAATCCAATCCGATCCTCATTCAAACTACACTACTTCTTGCTCTTACTAGTCAACCTTTTGCTATCCTTCAGTATAGTAGTACTTGTAGTAGTGTAAGAAGTGTGGTGGACTAACACAGTAGTATTATATTGACTATTAATATCATACTGAAACTATTTTCTCTCTATTCGGCTTTTATCTTCAAGTGAACGAAATGGAAGAAGAAATTCTTCGTTTACGTCAGTTAATTGCTTCTTTAGCTCAAGAAGTGCAAGAATTAAAAGAATCTAGACGATTTCTAACCACCACTGCTGCAACAACAACAACGACAGAATCTTTGAATGATGGAGACACTGCCTGGATGCTCGCCTGCAGTGCACTTGTTCTCTTCATGACCTTACCTGGTCTATTCCTCTTTTATGGTGGGATGGCAAGAACAAAGAATGTCTTAGCTATTATCATGCAAGTAGTCAGTACAGCTTGTTTAATTACTTTCTTATGGTTATGTTTTGGTTATTCACTTGCTTTTGCACCAGCACATGGGAATAATCCTAATGCTATGATCTTTGGTGATCGTTCACGCTTTTGGTTGTATGAGTTAACATTAGATTCTACACATCAATTAGCGCCTACTATACCTGAATCTGTTTTTTGTGTTTATGAGCTAACGTTTGCTATTATTACACCTTGTCTTATGGTAGGAGCGTTTGCTGATCGAATGAAATTTCCTGCTATGTTATTACTTGTGACATTATGGCATTTACTAGTTTATTGTCCTACTGCACATTCCATATGGCATCCTAATGGCTTTCTTCATAAATCAGGTGCACTAGATTTTGCTGGAGGAAATGTTGTTCATATCACTGCTGGTATGTCTGGTTTAATGACTTGTATCTATTTGGGACCAAGAATTGGATTTGGAGTTCAAACCTTTGAAACACATAATGTCATGCTTACAGCTGTTGGAGCATGTATGCTATGGGTTGGTTGGTATGGATTTAATGCAGGTTCATCTATGGGTGCTGATGATCGTGCAGGATTTGCTATGCTAGTCACTCAAATATCAACTAGTATATCAGGATTAACTTGGATGTTAACTGAATGCTTACATAAAGGTCATCCTTCTGTCTTAGGTCTAGTTAGTGGTGTAGTGGCTGGATTAGTTTGTGTAACTCCAGCTTCTGGTTATGTTGATCAAACTGGTGGATTTGTTATTGGATTAGTAGCAGGTCCGATTTGTTATTTAGGTGTACAATTGAAGCATTGGGCAGGTTATGACGATGCACTTGATGCCTTTGGTGTACATGGTGTGGGAGGTATTGTAGGCGGCCTAATGTTAGGCTTCTTTGCTAATGATCGTATCTCTGGTCGTGATAATGGTGTTTTCTATTCAGATACCTACAATGGTGGTAAACAATTAGCTAATCAACTATATGCAATTGTTGTCACGGTTGGATGGTCAACCTTCATGACTATGATTATACTGATTTTTGTAGATCTCACGATTGGAGTAAGAGTGAGTGAAGATACTGAAGATAGAGGAGATGCTGTTCTATTTGGTGCTACTTTAGTTACTGAGACCTCTAATGATAATGCTGCAATTGGATCAATTGAATTGCATGGTCAATCTGTGCATCCCAAGAATAGAAATTAGGCGATCCAAATTGCAAAACAAAACACAAACAACGAATGTCTGACTGTTATTAGTTATAGATGAAAGAAGTTATCGGCGGTTATAGGAAGTTGTAGCTGTTGTTGGAAAGTAGATGTGGACAATAATCAGTCAAGAAGAGACTATGGATTATTGGTTTTTAGATAGTAGTAGTTGATGGAAAACAAATCCTGTGGGTATTCCCTTTCCTATGTTGGAGGATGGCATTTCTTCTCCTCACCTCTCTCTAGTTAGTTATATTTTTTTTATTCTAGTCCGTCAAGCATATCAAATTGCGATAGTTAAATTGATGCTGAATGCTTCATGAAGTGGGTTGGTAGCATTAAAGATGACATCTTCTGTCCAATCGATGTGGTCAAGATTTGAGATCCAACGAGGAAGAAGATGAAGATGAAAGTGGTGAACCCAATCCCATTATTTGACATTCGCAAATGTTTATAGTATTATCATTAAGATTTTGTTAACATGTAAAAGATCGATGAAGGATGACTTAAGTCGCTTAGAGTCTTTAGTTCTTCTCTTTCGCTACAATTCCTCTCCAGACAGAACTGTGTGATCAAACTCCTCACTCTTTCTCTCAGGGACAGTACACCCCAATTTGATCAACATTTCCTCCTCCTCCCAGTTCCATGGAGGAATCTGAAGATTGCGTTGAAGACGATCAACTCGGCTAGTGCGTGGAATCATGACAGCTCCAGAGCGCAGAAAGCAGTGCAAGATAATCTCATAAGGATTGCTTTCTAGCATTCGACTCGCATCTTCCAATGCATGCACAGTATGAAGAGGTAAGGAATAAAGATTGCGCATGGAGGCATAAGGCTGGTAGAGGATGACATTGTCTTGACAAAGCAATCTCACTTCCGAATCTTTCTCCTGTAATGTTGCATAATTCTGCACGACATGAGGAAGAATCGAAGCTTCTTGGAACAGCTCATCTAATAATGGTCGATTGAAATTGCTCACTCCGATAGACATTACAAGACCTTCAGCAAGAGCTTTCTCCAGCCAGTGATAAGCTTCTCTCCATGTCATTTCTGGTTGTTGAGTAGTCTCGCAATGCATCCAGTCGATGGAAGGGTCACACTGTGGCCAATGCAATAGGACGAGATCAATATAGTCAGTGTGAAGATCACGCAAGCTGTCCGAGATGGCGTTTAGTGTTGGGTAATAACCAAAATCAGTTGGCCAGACTTTACTCTCAATGAAAACCTCTTCTCGCGGTACGATTCCTTCAATCAAGAGCTCACCCATCAAGTGTTCATTTTGATATTCTCTAGCCATATCAAAGAGACGATAGCCATGATGATAGGCCTCAGAAAAGATCTCCTTGGCTTGGTCATGAGGAATGCCTCCAGTGCCTAGTCCTACCTGTGGAATGACCATACTATTGCGCATTTGATAGAGATGATGTTGTGTTGGAAGTTCTCGTAATTTGCGTCGAGCTTGTAAGACTTGATAAATATGAGAGATGCTGCTGCTGGTATTGGTTGTAATCAACACATCGCGATCAGTGTTAGCAACTGACCAAATGCTTGCAGAAGGATCTTCCTGCCAGGAATACCCTCCATCATCCAACAGTGTTAGAAATTTCCACACAGTATTGATTTGATCAGCACGATGATTAGTAGTGGAAGGATTTAGAGGATGATTGTGAGTGAAAGCAAATCCACGATCTTGCATGACCTCATCACCAATCATCCAAGTGTTAGTATCTGGTAAGCGGAAGAGGAAGAGATCCGCTTCTTCCAAGAAGACTTTAATCTTTGTGTAGACCACCACACTAACTGGATCTTCTTTAGTTAATCGTCTTTGTACATAGAAACCACTTAGTTGAGGTTGGTATGTCATGGAGGAATGGAAATACACAGTATGATCACTGTCATCACTCTCATCAGACGGACTACCAGCAATACATTGAATATGTAAGGATGGATCCAAGATCAGGTCCGTGCCATCTGTCGTATAAGCTCTCACTTGGATATCAGGAGAGACTGCATGAATGAGATGAGGAAGTACAGCCCATGACTCAATCTCTGCCACGATAGTCTCATTTCTATTTCCACCATTAGTATTAGTAGTATCATGACCATTACTACTACGCACTGAAGAAGACAGTATCCATTTTCCTCTTCCAGATTGAAAATGGTCTGTGCTGCTGTGAAAAAGATACCAAGTGCGAATAAACCCTTCTTCATCTTCTTCTTCTTCTTCCACATTATTATAATAGAGAGGTCGGCCAGAAGCTTCCCAAGGGATAGAAAGAGGAGGAGGTGGAGGTGGAATAGAGAGAGGCCATTGATGCAAAGTGATAGCTCTTCCTCTTCCTCTTCCTCTTCCTCCTAGGAAGTGATTACTGCTGACTTCTACAATAAAGCAAGCATCATCCCAAGGACATATTAATAATAAGAAAAGAAAGATAGGAAAGACAGCCTGGAAAAATCCTTGGACTTCCATTTCCAAATGAGCAGGTAGACAATGTCAAGTCAATTTCAGACCATCGTGTTGTTCTGTGGAGAGAATCATTCCATGGAACGTCCAATTCCAACTTGCAAGTTGGCTTGAACTGCTGTGGAGTTCCTCTTATGTTGGCTGTTAGGAATGGTCATTGAACATTCTACACCCCCTGCTTCGGGGTGGTGAGAATTAAGTGGAATAGACTATGGGGTGCTGCGCAGAGCAGATGATGACGCTGCTTGGTTTGATCTTGGGAGCAGCGGAGTGGTTCTGGGGTTCTTTCCAATCTACTAGACTAGTACTCCGGTACTTTTCACTGTTTGTCTGGTACTGTTCACTGTTTCACTGTTTCACTGTTTGACTAGTTGATCTTCGAGCATGACTGATACCACTAAAGATAGTATGATTTCCACTCGACCCAATCTATTCAAGGCTCATACCATTGAGTTGGTATTGTTTGGTGAGATCTGTTGATTCTGTTCATGTTGCTTGTTTGATTGTCTTGCCTTGTCTTGCCTTGTCTTGTCTCTTTCGGTGTTTGATCCTATAGCTTGTGCAATCTTCCTGAAAGGAAATGTTATCCGTTGGAATGAAGGTCTTGGTGCGGGTTATCTGTCATTTGAAATCAGCATGATTGTCTTGGCTGTTGGCTATATTGCGATGATTCTGTGTCTGTCAGAGATGACCTCTGTAACAGCATTTGCTGGAGGTTGCTATGGATACACTCGTTGCTCCATTAATCCCTTTGTTGGTTTTCTTTGTGGATGTTGTGAGATGCTAGCAATGCATATTTTCTGTGCATTAAGTGTGATCACCTTTGTTGTTAGTATCAACCATATCTATCCTACCCCACATAGTTTTGACTTGTTTTGGGCTGCTATATTGTATTTTTTACTAGGATTAGTATTTCTTGGTAGAGATATTCAATTCTGGATAGCAATGATCTCTGTCGCTACATTTGCGTTAGTAGTCATATTAATGTATTCCATAGGCATGATGATAGATAATCAACTTCTCTTCTCTACTAGCCGACTTTCAGAACGAGAGAATGGTTACTTTTCAGATGGTACAAGAGGATGGATTAATCATATGTATTATGCCTCATGGTTTTTCATTGGAATAGAATGTATTACTGTTATAGGAAGCAAAATTAAGAATCCTTCTAAAGTCCTCTCTCGAGCATTACCTATTAGTGTAATTCTTGCTGTAATCTTTGCTTTCTGGATATATAATATTGTCTATTTTAGTTTACCTGTTGGGATGTTAAAGAGTTTTGAGAACATTCCTGTAACATTGTCTTGGGGATTTGTTAATACTATGAAGTATAATAAGACTACATCAATTATACTCTGTTTACCTCCTATGGTAAGCTCTGTCATTGGTCTAATGTATTCTATTATCAATAATACAAATGCTATGACTCATTCTGGTCTACTCCCTGTTTGGTTTAAATATACAATAGGGAAGCAGCAAGTACCTATAGTTGTAGTTATAATAAACATCCTATTCCAATATATTATCTTGATCATACAACATTTTATGACAAAGAATAATATTGATGCAATACTATTTCGTGTTGGTATTCTAGCAGCTTGTGTTTCATATTTTGGTATATTATCCTCTTTCATCTCCTTTAAGACTAGATTTTCAGGTATGGATCGCTTGATAAGATTTCCAATATGGATCTGCTTTTTCGGCTTAGCAGTGTTCATCCTAGAATTTATTGCAGTGATAGTATTTGACCCTCAGAACAAAGTGGCCAATTCAATCTTCTTCATCCTCATATTCGTATCAAGTCTGTACTATTGCTTTGTAGTCAGACATACCCAATTTTTCTCGAAGGAAGAGCAAGAAAAGTTCTTTAAGGTCTATATATTAAATGGTGAGCTTTGTTTTTTGCATCATGAATGACAATATGTCTCACATGCTAACACAATCATATCACTTCTTCTTCTTCTTGCAGCTAATTTGAACAGAAACCAAAAGAAAGGAAAGAAAAGCACTTCTTCAAGAAAGTTGACATCTTTACTGACTAGGTGGATGCACATACTTAGAACTAATGACACCAGTACCAAACCCTTTCAGTCAATGGCATCTAATGCCTTTAGTGTATTTAATAATGGCAAAGTATTGCCAATTGAAGGTAACAATGAGATTGTTGTGATAGGAGCACCTAGTGGGAAGAACTCACAGGTGCAACTCATTGATGACATCAGAAGATCTTCGTTTGTGAACTAATCATACTTCTTATTCTCGCAATTCAAAAGATCTAGAGTGTATGCATACCGCCAGTACAATCTCGTGTAAACTTTTACTTTCTTATCAATGTGTCTTCCTGGTTTTGTAGGTCTCAGTTGTTGCTAATGATAACAGAGATGTGTTTATATTCCTTTATGATATACTTGTATTAGACTAGTAGGTAGATGTGTATTACTACATTTTGTGTGCTATATGCTATACTATGCAGTTACTGCTGTATACTACTGTGTTGCTTCATTGACCAATACTACGGTAGCTGTAATATGTCTAGGATAAGTCATGATTAGTGTTCGAGTAACTCCCTGATTCGCTTGGCGATGAGTTAGTTGAAACTAGATTGACTTGTTCTATGGAGAACTAATTGATCAACTAATTGAGAGTGTTTACCAAATACTAACTAAAAATAACTAAAATGTAATATGCATGGTTGGTTTCGTCTTCATTCTCGATAAAATAAGCAATAGCCATTGTATTGAATGCTCTAGCGATAACAAAAGTGTGAGACACCAATGAGTTAATTTGACTTTCTTCTACAGTATATACATGTATAACACCATTAACACTAACACCACTAACCAACAACAATAATCAAAAAACAAACAACCGCTATCTACGACAAAGTAGATAGAGTCGCGTTGTACAGTGCATACCAAACAGGTTGCCACATTTGAGGAAAGTAGCAGTAATGTGTACAATCTTCAGCCCCGGCAGCATTCGGATGCATGTTATACAAGGGCATGGTATACTTGTGAAAAGGAATCACTCGCAAGTGCTGGAGCTTATCGTTCTCGATTATATTCATGACATCCACATTTCTCCAATCCAGCTCTACAACAAAAATACAAGAACAAGAAATAACTAAAGCTCGAGTACAAAACCAGAATTGAAAGCATACCTGGGGTAGCATCAGCGATGGGGACACAAGTTCCATTAGAAGCCTTTTCTGTACGATGTTCACTGTCATAATAACCATGAGAAGTGTGATTCCAATGCTGTGCAGCTGTTTCACGGTAAAGAATTACATTTCCACTGTCACGAGATAAATCATTTAGCCATCCAAGAAATCCAGGAAGCTCATTACGAAAGCGTTCACGAGAATTGTACCAAACACCAGCATTGGCAATAATTGCAACACTATGATTCCGCGCTAAAATAGCGGTGATAACATCTTGAATTACACTCAAGCCATGAGTAACAGAAAGAGAAGTTAAATTTGCTACTGATTTTAGAGGCTCAACAGGAGGAGTTTTAGAGTCTGTGGTATTTTCAACATTTGTAATGTGATAATCGATAAGATAAATATCTTTACTATGCTGCGGAGAAGATCCATCATAAAAACTAATATTGGACGCCCCATCAGTACTACTACGACCTTTACCAGTCGAACCACTGGCAACTAAAGGGGCATTGCGAGGAGTCCAAACTGGAATCATTTTCCTTCGACGACTACGTTTCTTGTTCCGTCTTAAATTTATGATGTGTACATTTTCATCATCTTTATCACCTTCAATATAGTTCAAAGGAAAGTATTTTACTTCTAATTGAAGATGACTACCATTAGCATTGACATAATCTTTCCATTTGATCACATAATCTGTAATTATACGATATGGATCCGTATTAACAACACCATTGATACTTACTCGATCTGTTCTTAGTAAGTCACATATAACAGCATCTTCATTTTGTTTAGATAGACCATCTCCAATAAATATTAATGGTATATGACGAGCTGCTAAAGCTCTCAAAGCTTTACTAAGATATTTAGCAGAAAGATCATGGAAATGTTTATCACGTAAACGTTGATAAAAGAAAGCATGTTTTGATAAAGGAGGTGTACATTGTTTACCATAACTTGATCCTATAGTACAAAATAAACGATGTTGTGCAGAAGAAGAAAATGTTGCTAATCTTGAACAATTTGTTGTTCGATATTTCTTTAAATCTGTTTTAGGATCACCTGCTTTTAATAAACATTGATCTAAAGGAGTTAACCATTGTTTTATAGCACTTTCATTCATTCGTTCCCATAGACTGCTATGATCATCATGAATAATTTGTGAAATTTGATGAACTTGATTTAAATCCCAGATAAAGACACCACCAAGTAAACCAAAAATTAGGATAAAAACAACAGCAGAATGAAAAGCTGATTGATATTTATTAATCATTGATTTAATTGACTTATCCCAAGAGGAAGGATCTAATAAGAGAGGATTGGATGAGATCCTCTTCTGACACTGCTGCTGCTGTTGTTGTTGTTGTGGTGGTGGTTGGAGTAGGAGTCCGTCTTGTTCTTCTTCGTCATGTTCAGAAGGATTTATCATTGACTTTCTCTTATATATCACTCGTCACAGTCTTCAATGTTGATGAGATAGTATAGAAGGACACTGAAAAGATACCTTAAAGAGAGTGAAAGATACCAGTCCCAAATCCTCTGTGGACCTTTGAAATGAAAATGGAAAGCGTAACAACAAGAACAGCCCCAACCCCAACAACACCTCACCAAAACGACTTTTTGACATCAGCATATGTTTCCCACGCAGTCGATAACTCCCACGCATCATAATAATTGAAGAGCCGATGCTTGGCTTTTGCTTTCTGCTTTGTTTTCTGCTGGTTCATACCTTCATAACGACGTATCTAGTGGAAAATCAGGAAAACTAAACGAAGGTACGAATGATCTATCTTTAAATCCTTACTCTATTACCTTGCTTCCATCATCTAATGATCTATTTTCCTCCCTTTTTTATTATTGATTATAAAATGTGGAATAGATTTAGCAAATGAAACGATTTCTTCGACGTGATGCCACTTCTAAACGTCCACCAGGTGAGAGTGGCTCAGCTTTCTTTCTCTCTCTCTCTCTCTTGTGACTAATATTCACTGCTCGTTCGCGCATACGCACACATACTCTTTAGACACGGACTTCACTCAGATGAGATTGAAGCCTTGGCCTCAGGATGTCAAGCCTCTCTATATCGCCATTGCTCTCATTATCTTTGGGGTGATCTTCATTCCTTCTGGTGTCACCATGATAAATGGGGCACATAAGGTCAGAGTTTGATCACAATATACTCTATTACCATTCTCATGGATAATATTCCTCTAACCTGCATTATGTTATTCTTCATCTTCATTATTATCATTAGGTCTATGAAAAGCACATCACCTATGACGATGGTACCAATAGTTCTTTATGCTTCATCAACACAGCCAATGCTGCGAGGCAATGCCAGGTATGAGTCGTTTGCCGATGCTCAGTCTGCTTTTTTTTTTTTTGCCTGACCTCTTTGTGATGTGATAATGATATAGGTGACCTTTGAGTTCGATGAAGATGTCTCGGGACCAGTGCGACTCTACTATGTCATGGAGAACTTCTATCAAAATCATCGCCGTTACTATCAATCCAGGGATATCTCTCAGTTACAAGGGACTGTTCTGTCCGAGAAAGATGTGGAATTATCCTGTACCCCCTTGTACAAAAATGGATCCAAGTTGTTGAATCCTTGTGGCCTCGTGGCTAATAGTTTCTTCACCGGTTAGTTCTACTAGTTGATAATTATTGTATTATTCATTATGTTGATGTTTTCCTGGTAGATGTGTTTGCTGTGGATGCTGCCTCTTCACTCCCAGCTAACCTCACTCTAGATGAGACTGACATCGCCCTTCCTTCTGATAAAAAGACACTTTTCAATCAAGTGGATGGATTTGAATCTGTAGCTGTGGCTAATTCTTCAGTCACTTGTGCTCAAGTTGATTTACCGGATAGTTGCAAAAGTTATTACGACGCGAAGGCCAACCAATACTATCTCTTCTACTATCCTGACGATGATACTACTCAATATCTCTATGAAACTTACCCACAACATATCTCTCCTTTGGAAGGTGTTACGAATGAACATTTCATTGTCTGGATGAGAACTGCCATGATGCCAACTTTTCGTAAACTCTATGGTGTACTACATCAGGACTTCTATGAAGGCGATCGTATTGTCATTAATATTACTGCCAACTATGAAGTTGGTTCCTATGATGCTACTAAGAGTCTATTGATCAGTAACTTAGGCCAACTTGGAGGAAAGAACATTGTTCCGGGACAAGTCTTCTTCATTGTGGGTTTGATTAGTTTATGCTCTGGTGTTGCGCTTGCTTTGAGAGAGCTCATGATATATATTAAGGCAAAGAAGTAGGTGGAATCAATTCGGAGAGAGAGAAAAGTAAGTCTAATGAAGGAGATATCGTCTTTTCCTTCTCATAGGGCATGTGTGTATTGTATATGCTAAAAATGCATTGGTTGGTTCGTACTGTTCATGAAGTTTAAGTTCTAGTATAAGCATGTGGTGTATACTAAACTTCATTTCTTGATCTCTTGTGATTGCTATACTCATATTGATGATCAACATTGTAAAACAAACACCTTCCCAAACCACCTATCTCCAAATTTCCAGATTCTGGTAGGCTGGCGCGAAGTCCATCCTTCTCTGCCATTCATGAGAAGATGAGAGTCCTGCGAGCGAAGGCTGTTCGTAAAACACTAAAATTCTTTAAGATTATCTTTGGAATTAGTCCACCTTATCATGTAAGTTCATCTAGATTCGAGATGACCTCTCTTCTTTGACCCCCTAACCCTTACCTCCCTTATCCCATGTCCCAATGGTCCTAACTTGACTTGTTCTACCATCTTTCCATAGGTGTTACTTGATGGGAACTTCATCTTCACTGCTATGAAGTATAAGTTAGATATTCGACATCGATTAGAAAGTCTCTTGCAAGAGAGTTCCTTTAAGATCTATGTCTTACAATCTAGTATTGATGAACTACGTTCTGTAGGAGAGAAAGCAGAAGAAGCATTAGAATGGACATTACGTTGTTGTGAAGCCATTGATGACTCCGTCTATCAGAATAGTGATCCTGTCATGAGAGTGGTCAAAGTTGTGGGTAAGTGAATATGACCAGACAGTAGCAGAGTCACTCACTGAATGACACACTGCTACTACTGCTGCTGTCACTACTGCTGTATAAGGGCACACACACCATCCCTGTCCCTCACTTTGTCTTCGTCTACCTCTCTGTCTGAATTTCAATATCCTCTTTCTGCACATACAGCACATAGACACACATTGAATGACGACTGTTGATTGATTGAATGGGATGAGAATGAACGATGATAGTATTAACATTTATTTGTTATTTGATTTATTAATAATAGAGAATGCTGCCAAAGGAGTTGGTAAATCAAAACGTCATTTCTTTGTTGCAAGCCAAGATAAAGATGTTCGACAAAGTGCTGGAGCTATTCCAGGCACTCCTATTATCTATTTAAATAAAGTGACATTGGTATTAGAACCACCTTCAGCTGCTTCTTTAAACTATCGCAATACAGTAAGATTTCTACCAAGGAAGTGATCACTTTTGATTGCTGATAATATTCCCTGTTTATACTAGGCTGAAGATATTAAGACCTCTGTGGGTAGAGAAGAGTCTACCATTCTGAATCGAATGAAGTAAGGAAAAGACGCAATAATCTACATTTTATATGTATTCCTTGCTGACAATGTATACCTTATATATGTGCACCTGTAGCAATCGTACTCCCAAGGAAGCAGCAGCTCCACAGCCTGTTGTAGAAGCAACAAGTTCAGCTGTGCGTGAGGTGGATTTCGTCATGCGACCTAAGAAGAAAGCTGCGAAAGCTCCTAACCCGCTTTCACAACGCAAAGCTTCTGATTCTTCTAACGCTACCAAAAAGAAGAAGGCCGCAAAATATCGAAGAAGTGCTTGATCTGTTGTACACAATAAATAGAGAGGAAATATGTGTTGTAAACCAAAACTTAACTTTACTGCATTAGTTAGTGTGATGCCATTTCTATGCGATACATTTCCTTTACAGCCCTCTTTAGATGATTAAATCATGGAGTTGAATCATCAACAACAAAGACAGGCCCAGTGATGACGATTCAGTGGTATTATACATAGCGCATCTGTTCCAAGGCTTCTTCATCAGGGATACATCCTTTAAGTTCTGGAACAGATCGCATGAAATTAAAGAAGCGTCGACCAAGATACTTGCAAGAATCTCGATTCAATGGACTACGCAAGGGACTACCACTTGGCTGATTGTTTTGTCCAAAAATAGTCTGAAAGTCCTTGCTGGCATCAATCAACTATTACCATACACCATATACCAGAACATGATAAGACCATTTTCTATATGGACTAGGCCAATATACATGAAAGCAAACAGTTTGCTATAGTTTAGCTACTTACCTCTTCAAGAGCTTCAATCTCTACCTCTTTCCAAGTATCACGATTCATTCCATGGAAGCCTAAAAACACGGCCAATTTACCCAAAGTAAATACTAGTTTCTTTTTCTTCGTAACAGCAGTGTTCGTGTTGCTAGAATCAGCAGTCAAATCATCCACACCCACCAAAGCTTCGTTTTCATACTTCTCTTTCAAAATAAGAAACCATTTAGGATAGACATGCCCCACAACACCATCTGAATCAGGATCAATATTCTTAATCGTATGATTTTGAATAGCTGTACGATCAATAGTATCTTGTTTCTTACGAACAATATCTTGTAAGTTGATGATCTCTTGGAGATAACTATCTCCTAAGTGATGGAATTTCATCACTGCTTTTGTTGATTCGCGTCTTGAATCTCCTTCAACTTGAACTTCTTGTTCTTCATCACCATAGTCTTCTTCAATACGAAACTTCTTTAAAGCAAGATGGAAAGCACCAAAGACGGTGGCAACTTCATTCCATAAGGCAGCGAGATGATTTGTGAGAGAGGTCACATTGTGTAAATCCTCACTATCAAAACGAACACCTACTAATCCCCCACATAGATAAAGAATATCTTTAGAAGAATGTAAACTTAGACGTCCATCAGGTAGATGTAATAAAGAACGTTCATCTTCTGTTGGATTATGAAAATGAAATAAATCTAATTCACGCATTCGTTCAGCACATGATATCTTACGATGACCTAGATAAGATAGAATATCATAATTTAAAAAAGACTGAAAAACAATCTTTGTTTTCAGTTTCTTTTCAGTTGTTTGGGTGAGTAAATCAAATAACTTATTATGGGGTGGTGTAGAAGAGGATGAAAGTTGAGAGAGTGGCTGTGGAAGAGAATTACTAGGATTCTTTATGATATCTTCTCCTTTACTCGCACCATTATCTGAAGGGGTTGAATTCTCCAGAAAGTCTGACATGATGAACAATTTGATGCAGATGTGATATTGTTCGACACGGAGAAACCACCCCTGTTGAAGCAAGTCCTTGCTTCAAGGCAATTACACAATCTCAATTAAGGATTTACATAAATTAGAAAGCTGTTTCTAATTTGTTTCCAAAAGCAGTTTATTTATCTACTTAAGAGGAAGGGAGACCTTGTTATTACCTAATAAATGATGGCATCTTATGACTTACATGAAGTAGAAGGAGAAGATGGGTGGAAGAATCTCGCTGATAAATCATCGAATAATTTTGTCAGTTCAAGAGATGATGAGATGGAACGAATGAGTGAGATCTCCACTTCCACTAACTCTCAATCTGTCAAAGTGGGATGGTATGTTGGCAAGTATTTAGGATTACGCAAACATATTGGAGAAGGTGATGATCGTGAGGCATCCTCTTCATGCTAGTTGTTAACTTGTCTAATTCCTCTCTGTCTCTCTCTAATTGACAGAATTGGCAGCCAAGGCAAGAGAAGAACAAACTGTGAGACAAAGTGTAGACCAAGGCTCTCTTCCTCGCCCTTCTATATCTGAAGCTTCCACTTCTAAATGGTTTAGTTATAACACTGCAACAAAGAGTAGCACACATGATAGTGGAGATACCGCTACCACCACAGCAGTGGATAGACAGAGTAGTGTTGCGACCAGTACTAATGAGTCATCATCATCATCTGATGAATCGAAGAGTGAGAGAGTCTTTGTACGAACTATTCGAAGTATTCGTAATAAATGTCTATCAAGGAAATTAGATGGTATGATTAATATCAGACGTGTCTCAGGTGTTGTCACTGCTGCTATGCAGTGTAAGTTTACCTCCTCTGACAAGTTAACAGACAGTCATGATGATGGTGATGGGGATGGTGATAATATCTCAGATCTGCCCAGTCAATTTCAAAGAGCTATCACAGGGACTGATCTTATCTTGGATAGTCTAGAAAGACGTTCTAAAGGATGGGAAGGTGTTGATTTTGCACATGATGTTACCTTGACTCGAGGACTATCTGTAGGCTTGAGCGATCCTATCTTAGGTCTCATTGGCTGGTCTATCTCAGTTGAAATCACTGCCACAGTTCCTTCTTTACTTGCTTCACGCAAGAGGTATGAGCAGATGAAGGCATCAACGGCTACTACCACTCGATCTAGCTTCCGCTTTCCTTCTTTTCAATTATCAGGAGGTAGCAAAGATATTCATCATCTTCCAGCTACTCATGAGGTGAATGATGAAGTACTAGCTGCTATGGCAAGTCATCCTCCGGGAGGAGACAGTGATCTCAGTGAAGAAGAAAGTGAAGGAGGAGGAGGAGGTAGAACTTCATCTGCCTAGACTAAACTTGAGAAGAAAGGGTGTTCTCTCATCTTGGAATCATTTCGATATTATATATATATATTTTTGCATTAGCAATTACTTTGCTCTTATACTTGCTTTGTAAGACCATTTATCTAATTTCTGCCCTTTTGACATCTTTTGCCACTTTTACCCACTTTTACCTATTTGCCTCAAGCGAGGAAACTCTGTGGCAGGCGCTCATATTGTTTGGTTCAATCATGGGAGATCGTAGTGGTGGAAGAGAGCCCAAAGGGGCTAGTTTAAAGAAAAGCAAGAAGAATCCTGGTGCTAGTGCTGCTAAGGCTAAGAAAGCTTCTCTTAAGGCCCAGGGTCTCTCTAATGGTCCTCTTACCTCCCTCCCTCCTCCTATCCCACTCAACCAGGATGGTCTTTACTTTGATTGTGGTATTGCCTTATTATCAAGACAATTTGATCGTGATCGTGATCGTGTACTTCAACGTGCACAAGGTGAAGGTCAATGTTTTGGTCTATTAGGATGGTTTGCGGATATTGAAAAACAAACGAGTTTAGCGGATCTAGCTAAGATACATAGTGGATTTTGTTATTATGCTACAGGGATACATCCTGATAATATTGATCGTACGAATAAGAAATCACATGAGGAATGGTTAGAGAAGATTGAAGAATTAGGCAAACGTGCTGAATGTCTGGCTATTCTATCAGGTGAGTTGTGAGTGACTAGTGAGTGTAGTGTGGTTTAGCGTAGTGTAGTGTAGTGTTAGTAGTTATATGATAGTGTAGTATAATATGGATGTCACCATAGCTGTGCTATAGTAGTGGTAGGGTTAGGGCTCTCTATTTTAACTCTACGTACTGTAGACAAAAACTACCACACTTGCTATAGCTATACCATATAGTTACTACTGCTATTAACTTATAATGTTATGTTTAGGTTTAAATCTTTCTCGTGAGATGGCAACTCATTTCTCTCAAGAGTCTTTATTAAAGACATCTTATTCTCTTGCTGTCAAGTTACAATTACCTCTTATACTTCATATAGCTGATGCTATTAGCTTAGATCGTGCTTTGGAATTATTATTTGAGGGTGAACAGCAGGATGACAACACTAACACACTATCTGTTACTGCTGGTGCTGGTATTCCTGTCTTGATACATGATGTAGTAACTGCTACAGGGGCAGAGGATCGTTTTCGTTATAGACCATCCTCTACCACTGCCTCTTCTACCTCTACTACCACACAGTTGTTTTATCATCCACAACTCTATTATATTATTAGTGCAGCTGGTATAACAGATCATGAAAAAGAGAATCTATATTCTATATCTAGATCTTTCATAGAAGGATTACCTTTAGAGAAGATGTTAGTCGCATCAGATAGTCCATGGCGTACACCACAAACTCTCTCTGATCCTTATTTACGTACTCTACGTAATGAACCTAGTAACCTACCTGCTATTGTTGAAGTGATAGCAGAGATTAAAGGTCAAGATAAGCTACAGATGGCAAAGATACTAGAAGCGAATACTTTACAAGTATTGGGTTTAGTTCGTTCTGATCCTCTCAATGGAGCAAATGCTATCACAGCCAATATGACCCATCTTACTATTAATAATAGTATTGATAATAATAATAATGATAATGATACAGTGTCTCATGAGCAAGATGACGATAAAAGAGAAGAGAAGGTAAAGGAAGAAGAGAATGATAATAATAATAATAACAATAATAATAATGGCGATGATAATGAATTAGAACATTCCCAGAAAACACAAACACAAACAGTGACTGAATCTTCTACTGCCTCTGCTACCACTACCACTACCTCTGCTGGAGAAGATAGTGTTTTTGTTCCTTATTATTGTTGTTCAAAATGTCGTGTGAAAGTATTTACACGTCATTTTCTTATTTCACATAGTGAAACAACGGTGAAGAAAACAGTCTTTAAAGTGGGAGATGAAGGACTTTGTGAATCTTTTGTCTTTGTTGACTTGAGTACTGCTTTATCATCCCTCTCTGTTAGTGGTGGATCCATAGCCTGTGCAGCCTGTGGTGCTAAACTTGGTAAATATGCTGTCACTGAAGCATGGTGTGCTTGTGGAAAGGCAGTACCAGGACCTTGTGCTAAACTCTTAGCAAGTAAATTAGATTATGTAGATTGTTTTCGAACAACTGATCGTGCTATTCAATTAGCAGAAAGAGCTAAGATGGAATTGGAACTAAGAGGTGAAGAAGGTGAAGATGACGTGGCGGGGAATGCTGAAAAGCGCAAAATCAAAAAGGGCAAGAAGCACAAGTCAGAAAATCGCGGTAACTTCTCTTCTTTCCGAAACAAGAGCTTTGTTCCCAATGCCTCTAAACAGACGAAACAATCTCAATCAAGTGGTGGTGGTGGTAATGGTGGAGGATCAGGTGATGAAGTGTCTGATGGTAGTGCTGATGACTAAATGATGATTTCTAAAGGGTAATTCTTAATATGGAATCATAAGTGGTACAATAGTACATGTATTGTTTGTATTATATATACAACTATACAAATAGGCTAAAGTGTATGATTCACTCTAACAGTAGCAGTAGCAGCAGCAGCAGCAGCAACAACAACTCTTGTTGCTCTTGGCTCTTTCATCATGGTCTGAATAACCATGAAACATAGATAGTTCTTGACCTTAGACTACCTGATAATCCTCGTCTTTAACTTTCATTGCACGGTTAATAGACTTCTTCTTGGGTGGTGCACGAGGATGGTCTTCAGTAGAGTTGGAAGAAGCACATCTCCTGCTTCTCTTAGCCACTACAGGAGTGATTGGGTCATCCAATGGTCCCAAAAAACCACCTTTCTCATTCTCTCCAACTCTTTCCAAGACATAAAAAGGATAAATAGAATGTTCTAAAAGTGGACGCATTTGTGTTTCATTTGTAAGAGCATCAGGACATGAAAGTAATTCTCTCTCTACAAGGTTTGTAGCAGAATAGAGAGGATTAGCATGCATGTCAGCAGATGATGCTAATCGAATCTTAAAATGTTTCATTAAGATATCATGAGCATCAGAGAGAGATTCTGTAATACATTGTAAGTTAGGAAGCCAAATTTTCCCATCAGAAGTGAGGAAATCTTCTTGTAATAAGGCAGGTAAAGTATCAGTGAAGAATGGAGCACTCCATCTCTCACGAGCCCAACCAATCTAGAAGAGAAAGAAGAGTTGCACAATGATTATTAGCAGAGGTTAGGTGGTATTGGTAGTGGTGATGGTGGTTAAACCTACTGGTGAGAAGAAGTAGTCCAGAATGACATGTTGGAAGTGTGGTTTATTATCTCCCCATTTTGATTTCATAGCTTTAAACATACGACGTTGATCAGCAAAATTAGCTGTACAATGCTCATTAATATTAGCATCATCATGCTTATTATCAAGTGAATAGACTTGATAACCCAAAGATTGTACTGCTTCACATCGTACACGATCACGAAATTCTTGTCCTCGTTTTGGATTAACAGCATGATGAGCATAAACCATACCTAAGAGAAGAACATTCCCTTTAGAGATTTCTTTAGATTCATTGGATTCTTTTTCAACACTTGGCATTGTTTGTTAGTTTGTGTTATATTGTGTTATATTGTGTTGGATGGTCTTTTGTGGTTGTTTGCTGTCTTGGATCGCTGAATCACAGCATCCACACCAAACCACTCTCACCAACCTAACCTAACCGTCATATTTCAGCCGTTTCCTTAACATCACGGTGGGAACTTTCCTCTTCTCAGAGAAGGGTGTCATATATTATTGTGTTGCGTGTATACTCAGAACACGTCATATGGCAAAGAAGGCGGTGCGCATGAAATTCAGTTCTCTACCGTATCTTCTTTCTTTCCATCTAATCTGCTCTCTGCTAATCATCCCTGTAGTGTATCAGACAGTACTATCCACTGCCATCAATCTCATCTCCTCCTCCTTCCCATCACCTCCTTTACTATCACTTAACCTTCTCACTTCATTGAATCAGCAGGGCATTACTGAGAATAATAAGAACTATGGGAGGTGGTCAATCCTCTTCGTCTCTCTCTGTTTCATCTCTCTCTACAAAAGAGACTTTCCATGGATTAAATGATGAACAAATCAAAAATATGCAATCTAATATTGTCAATATGATGCTTCCTCTATACTACACTACTGAAGTACTCACCATGGGAGAATATGATATCATCTCAGAATGTTGGGATTCTATCTTAACAAGTAGTGCACCAGGATTTCAACGATTAAGAAAAGATCCTGCTTTTCCACATAATACTTGTATTTCCTATTTCTATGAGACCTATTATCATCGTCTTTTTGATATGAATCCTATGTGTAGAGATCTATTCCAAGATGTTGCAAGACAAGGCAAGTTTTTGGTTAAAATGATTTCTTTAGCGTTAAGTGAACGTCGCGATCCTGAGAAATATGAAGAGACATTAACAAAGCTTGCTGAGATTCATAATGAACGAGGAGTTAAAGCTTCGGAATGTACGCCTTGTTGCTCTTGTTTGTGTTCTGATTGTTACTAATAGCTGACGGTATTGTTGAATAGATGGAATTGTAGGAGATGTACTCTTTTACACAGTCAAGCGTTGTGTTGGTGAAGATCATTATACAGATAGAGTTCATTTAGCATGGGTTAAAATCATCTCTCGCATGTTGCGTACGATGGTTCCTATTGCTGTCACGCACGAGCTGGTCCATGGACCTTCTCCTCTTCGAACAAGAGCGCTTAATGCCCCTGTCGCCTAAGGGTCTCACGCTCCATGATCGAGTTCTTCTTTCGATGCAGATAAAGGATAGTATCTTAGCTGGATGTGCTTTTTTTGTATTTATTTGTTGGCTTTTCTGTTGATATTTGTGTGTATCTCAACGTCTGCATGTTTTCTTCTTGACCAAGCTTGTGATTACTTATTTCGATTTCGGAAGTGTTTTATGAAGGTATCTCGGCGCGGTCATCTGTGTTAGAATAGGCATGAGGGATGTTCGTGTCTTCCATGGACTTGTTTTGTGTTGTAACTTTTTGCACTGCTTTTCGGACCGTATTGTGTTATGGGTATTTTGTAGATTTAGTGTTGTCAGTAAGCAATATGGTAATTAATCATCACAGCTGCTCGCCGCAATCATTCACTTTCACAATGGCGCGGGATCATAATTTAACCAATCTGTGTTGTACGGATTAATTAAGGAATTACATATCTCCATGGATAAAGGAGCTTTCCATGGATCAACGGAACTGGGTTGAGCGAGAGGTGGTTTGGTGGGGTTGAAGTTGGCTTTCCCGCAGAGACTTCGAACAAATTTGGCTTTTCAAACCTAAATTTCAGACTTTCCTAGGGGAAGTGATGTGGGGTGATGTCACTCCGAAGAGAGAAAGAAGGGAACAAGTGATAAGTGTTTGAAGAGAACCATCTGTTGGTCTATAGATCAGAATCAAACCCCTCTTATCATTGATCCTATTTGTTATCGATTAACTTGCTTATCATGGGAGCAGCCTCATCTTCAAACTTGAATAAATTTGATGAAGAGATCACAGAGAAGAAGATGGAAGACATGGTCAACCTTGTCTTACCACTTTATTACACTACAGAGTTACTTACACCTGTTGAATATGATTTAGTCCATTCTTTATGGGAAATGGTCTTAAACAATACAGCGCCAGAGTTTGTACAAATGCGTAAAGATCCATCTTTTCACTATTCAACCTGCATCGCCTTCTTCTACGACACCTATTATCATCGTCTCTTTGACGTACATCCATTATGCAGAGACTTATTTACTGATGTAGCTAAACAAGGGAAGTTTCTTGTTAAGATGATCTCTCTAGCATTAAGTGAAAAACAAGATCCACAGAAGTATGAACAAACATTAATTAAGTTAGCATTTGTACATAATGAGTTAGGAGTGAAAGCCATGGAATGTAAGTCACTCACCGACTATGATCACTGATATACTAGAATGCATCTAATAGTGAATGTGTGTCTTGCATGTGTTAGATGGTTTAGTGGGAGATGTCTTGTTCTACACTCTAAAGCGTTGTGTTGGTCCTTCAATCTACACATCCGAAGCTCATCAAGGATGGGTTAAAGTCATCTCACGTATGTTACATACAATGGTTCCCCTTGCTGTAGCACATGAAATGAAGATTGGTACACGTCGTACACGTGGAGTGCTATTAGCAAGAAGTTTACACATTCCATCACAATCTATTGATCCTTTTGACGAGACTGCAACTGTTATGATGGGGAAGTCTTCTTCTCAATCTTGCCCTCTTGGCCTTCTCAATCGGGGTTAATAACATATGCTCATTTTGATAAACTGTCGCGATGATCTTTGGTATTGGCGACAACTGTTTTGTTATTCAGATCTGTTTTTCGTTGTTGGTTTTCTTATTCCTAATATGGAGCTTCTCAGTGAGATGTAGATAAGTAGAGCGACGATGAGAGCGTTTGCCCGTTGTTTGTTCTTGAATGTCTTCTCCAATCTGAATTTTTGCTTTTCTACTGTGTCTCTGTACGATACGATGATGCGTCTATTGATGACGCGCGATTCTTCCCTTCGTACTGACTCGCTTTCCCTCGTTGTTGTTGATGTTGCCGTTGTTATTCCTGTTCCCCTATTAACTCTTCCTTATGTTATGAATGTTATGTTTTCCTTTCTATGTCCTCTTCTGCTTGTCTCTGCTTTGCTCTTGCTCATTTCATGACTAGAGCACTTCTGTTGCTATTGTTGTTGTTGTTGCTGCTGCTGTCTCTCCCACCACTCTATTCCTTTCCAAGTCTCTTGTTCTTGTTCTTTTCATCCATGACTAAGAAATGAAGAGTTACTTGTGTATAATGCATTTGCTCGTGTCATTGACTCTTTGCTTGATCGTGACTTAACACAATCGTGTTAACTCTTTGTTAATAAGTAGTGACCAAAGCGTTTGAGCTTTTGGTTTATTGTCAGCATAAGATATGAAATTGGTTCTTCTTCTTCAATTAAGTTTATTTCAGTAGATCTACACACAAGCAGCAAGAAACACGTCCCAATGAGAAACGTGTTTCTTGTTGTTGCCATCAGCTGCTGTACTTGTGGCGCAAGAATGGATTGACACCACAGCAATCGATTAGAATAGCTAATAGCAGCAGAGAAGAAGAAGAAGAAGAGAAATGTTTGTTGTTCACCATATCTCTATGATAGTAGTATTTGCTTTTCTTCATTTCCTCACCTTCCCATCTTTTATCTTCTCTTCAAAAATAACTCATCGTAACTTGAAAAATCAATGTCTAGAAGATGAAACAAAACATCGTCTATGGTGGATGGGGAAATGTTGGTGTGAACCAGGATGGATTTCTACCATAAACCCTAAAACCTTACTCTTACCTATTTGTACTATTCCTTTATTAAAACATGGTGATTGTGATTGTCTTTCCAATTCTCCTAATGATCGTTCTTTTTTGAAAAATCTTTCTTGGGAACATCCACAAGGTTATCGATGTACTTCTCTATGTCGTTATTCTGATCACTTAGGTGTTCCTTTTTCATCACCACAAGAATGGAATGAAAATTTAGTTTGGAAACAACTTAGTTTTTATCGACGAGAATTACCACAAACACGTCATAATCATCTTCGTGCACGATTAGATGAATTTGCTGTAGCATTTCATCAATATTCTTCTCTAGAAGGTGTTGATTTAGGGAAAGTATTAGAATTAGGTGCAGGAGGATATACACAAACACGAAGTATTCTAGAAAGAGTTAATGCTACCATGAAAGAGGTTACGTTACTAGATCCTCTGATTTATCATTATCAGACAATTAAACATTGCCCTTATTATAATGGACAGTTTACAGTTAATAATACAGTCTATCCTACTATCTTATCCAATCTTTCGATTGAAGCATTTGGTACTACTTTAGCATCCAGACCATTAGAAGATCTCTATGATACAGTCATTCTCATGAATGTTATCGTGTATGCACAAAATGCTCTAAAAATTCTGGAAACTATCTATTCTGCTCTTAAACCTAATGGATTGTTGATCTTCCATGATCGTTATTTTGATAATTGGATTCATTCTTCTAAATGTAAGACAGCAGGATTTATTGTTAATATCCAACAAGTCTCGCAGACTGTCTTACAACATTTCTTAGACAGTGCTTTTTCAAGAGAACCTTTCTTTAATACAAATCAGACCAAAGAGCAAATTGAACGTAGTAGAGATTGGTGTAAATGGTCGGATGATGAAAAAGCATATTTTGTCATTGTTCGCAAAGTCAAATCGGATATCCTCCTCTAGTCATATCCTCCTCCCTATGTGTTATGTCATACTAGTATGGTGTAGTATGGTGTTGTGTATGCTACTATATATATTATATCATGTCATAGTATTGCCACATAGTATCACGTCCTGGTACATAGCTATTGTAGATCTGAGTGTATGCGACTAAACACAGATAATCATGATTAAAATCACAGACATCGCATGTATGTCTACGAATACTTTCTTCCTCACAACATGATAATGATAATGAAAGTTCATGTTAGAGTTGTTCTTTGCTGATATCGAAGCAAACTAGTTGTCAGACGTTGTTCGTTGTTCAGGTAAACTGTACTAAAAGGTGCTTGGTGCTTAAACAAGAAGTTGGCTTTATAAGACACAAAGCTTGCGTTTCAAACCTACCATTGTAAGGTATTGTCAGAGTGACAAATTCACTCTAGTCTTATTTAGTCCTTGTTTGCATAACCGATGAAAATAACGCGAAAAAACTGATAGAATATGTTAGAATGTGTGATATAATATTACATCACCACTCATGAGCTGTTAAAACAATTGGGAATCCATGCAAACATGGTGCACCATTATCACTACTTCTATTTTTCTATCCATCTAATCGCTTCAAATATTTCACTCAAAAAAATGAAAAATGTCATGAATGAAAAATGTCGCGCATGCAACAATTGCAACCAAAACATGTGATAGCGCACCCACAATACGCCTTCAAGACGCGTACGTAAAACAAGCTAGCTACACTTTATTTCACCTCCAGGGTGTTGGGAGGAGTGAGGAAAGCAATTCTTCCAGTCTGACCATAGACATCGTTGCCATAGTAGATGGAAGCAAACATTTGACCAGAGCCTGCAAACACATCGCTACCAGCACTCGCACAAATACCAAAGGAGCAGAATTTTACGACACTGGAAGAAGCACTGCCGTTGATGTAGATGAGAGAGTTGGTGGAAGTGGCAATATCCGTTCTGCTGGAACCATACTGAAGAACATAATTTTGGACGTCAGGATAAATAGCCTTTGCTGGAGTTCCGTAAGGGAAGTAATAAACAGGATAACTGTAAGGTCCAGTGAAGTAACCATAGTTTGTCTGGGGGGAATAGAAGAAGTAGGAGCTAACAATGGACACGGTGTAAGGACTGTCTGTGTTGCCACTGACAGCAGTGAGCTTGGGAGTATTGGCTCCAGTAACGGGATCGTAAGAGTCAGTGTGTGCAATGATGAAGAAGTTGTTGCTGTAAAACTTGGTGGTCTCGTCCGTAAAGGTGGCAACTGTTTGCTTGGTAGCGAAATTAATCAAGGAGGCCTTAACATTGGTTACATATTGGCTGCAATTCTTCACAGTCATGTTAAACTTGGCATCAAAAGGAATGGCATTAGAGTAGGTCGATGCAATTGCACCAATGTCTGTGGTGGCACTGAAAGTAAGATAATAAGTGTCCGCAACATTCTTGGTCTGAAAGCCATTCACGAAATAAAAGGCAATATTGCTCACAGCCTGAACGGAGTAAAGAAAAGAAAGGAAGAAAAGGACAAAGAAAGACAAGGACTGCATGGTGTTGATGTGACAAGGACTCAAACAAAGAAATTGAATGTGTTGTCCAGTGGTTGTATCACAGCTCAGAGTGTGTCACTTCGTGGTTTTCCTGGCCACAGCCAGCTGCGTGGTGTGGTGATGATCCCGCAGATTTGGGTGGTGGAAGTCGAAAGCGAGGAAAAGGTAACAAAATAGGATGTTTCTAAGAGATAATAGAGACTTTCGACATTTCTCTCCCCCATAATGAGAGCATGGCGGCCCTCGACGAGCTGACGAAATTCCGATTCCACATAAGAATAGATAATAGAATGTTGTAGTCATGGCATCGATCCCCATCAGACATTCTTAATCTATTTTCCAAGTTAATTTTCAGCTCATTATTTTCTCTCCTCTTATTTGAAAAAGACAGAGCACTTGAAAGCCTGCGCACTTATTGTGTGGCTCTGGCTCAATCTGTGCTATTAATTAATTGTTATTAATTATCAGCGTCAATACTGAACATTGACAAGTCTGCATCTTGAGATTCATTTGATGGGTTATTAGACTTAACGTAGTCTACTACCCAGGCTTTTCAACAATCATGCCACTTAAACTAACTGCAGTGAAGGCGTGCGCCATCATGACCGGCGCTTACCCTATGGAAGACTTTGCTGGGACTGGAAGAACTCTTTATTACTCTACCTGAGGATGCGAACCGGACAGAAAGAAATGAAAGGCTGTGTGTATCAGTAAAAAATCCGCGATGCTTTGAAATTGGTCACAAATTACCTTAGAGCAGCATATATTATGACTTCAAGCAAAAACCTGGAGTTGATTTGTCCAATATGTAAACATTAGAGACAATTCATAAGCAGCTTAACCAAATGCGACCATCTGATCGAAAATCGGCATGCATCATACTCTAATTAATAAAAACTCAAATCTTCTGCATGCATGCGTTATACAAATCAACCAATAGACACAAAATGAACATCTATCTAGAAAATGTTAGAATGTGATATAATATTACATCACCACTCATGAGCTGTTAACAATTGGGAATCCAAGCAAACATGGTGCACCATTGTCTCTACTTCTACTTTTTTATCCATCTAATTCCGTCAATCGCATATTTCACCCACAATGTCACGAATGAAAAAGCAAGACTTATCCATATTGAGAAAAACTTGCAGCCCAGATATGCGATAGAACACCCACAATACGTCTTCAAGTTGCACAGGTACAAGTAAGTAAGCAAGCAACACTTTATTTCACCTCCAGGGTGTTGGGAGGAGTGAGGAAAGCAATTCTTCCAGTCTGACCATAGACATCGTTGCC
>VKHL01000004.1:0-155667 GCA_015146655.1 Ochromonas danica
GTAATGGAGACTAGTTGTTGTACAGTATGTATTTAGAGTCATTAGTTAGCATGCTGGTTGTTGAATGAACTAAATAACGAATAAGAGACAAAAGCCACGCAAAAGCTGATTTTTGTGTGTTGTTCTTTGTGTTCTGGCCGTTTCTCACTTTTCTTTCAGTTGGGGTGGTGTGAAAAGAAACAAGACCAACGAAAACCTTATACGTTATCATTGTATCTCTGATTAGTTCTTTAATATGGAGGTAACTTGTATATTATTTTTATATATTGATCAACTTTTGATGTGCTAATCATTCATATTTCTTTCCCTGTCAGACAAATGCAGAGTTGTTGGCATTACAACGTCTTGATGAAACTTCCGCACAGCTTCAAAAACAAGGAAATTACATTGAAGCTTTAGAATGCATGGAACGCGGTCTAGTTTTACGACAACATATGTTTGGTGCTGATAGTGATGAAGTTTGGAAAGCATGCAAGACTGTGGGTGAGATGTGTAATCTCTTGGCCATGACCTATCTTCAACAGGAAGATTTCAATATGGTGCTGGAGTTATTGAAGAAAGCTGAGATTTTAACCGAGCGTGATCCTGCTGGTCGCGCTGCCACTTATAACAACCTGGCTTGTTATTATCGGCGACAAGGAAAGCTCCATTCCGCTTTACAATATTTACAAAAGGCATTAAAGATTGAATCGAAATTGCCAAACGTCCAAAATCCCGCTGATACGCATATTAATGCTTGTGCTGTCTTAAGTCAGCTGGGTAGACACCAAACAGCATTGGAGCATGCTCAAAGTGCTCTCATCCTCCTACAGGAAGAACTCTTATCGCCTCCAGGAGTCGTTGGAGCTCCTCCACCTCAAGCAGATCGTATTGCCGTTTTAGCTATTGCTTATCATAACATTGGAGTTGAACAAGAGTTCCTAAAACGCTATGAGAATAGCGTATTGTCGTATAAGAAAGGAGTGGAAGTTGCTGAGCGATATCTAGGAGCTAAGCATGCTATATGCAAGACCTTGAATAACTCACTTGCTGCTGCCAAAAAGGCGGCAGCAGCGGCAGCGTACAAATCATTGGCTTCTCAACGGAAAGGTGACGGTAAAGATGAGAGGCGTGCATCGAAGGCTGCCGCTTCGCCCGATCGCCCTCCTGCTGTGGCTGAAGCAATGGCAGCTGCCGCGAACATGGCTGGTCGAGGACGGGGAATGTCAGCAGCAGATGAAAAAGAACTAAATTTTGATATCCAAGCCCCTGAAACGAAAGCTCGTTCTCCTCCCAGAAGAAGCTGAACTCATGGAGAACTACAGAAATCAAACAAATTCTGACCATATCAGTGTGGTCTTACATATGTTTAGATAAATGAAATGCAAGCAGAAATAATGTAACTAGAATAATGTAAGTGATAAGCACGATAAACATATGTAACAATAGTGGGCAACTTGTTTTTCGGTTTTCCATTGATATGATATGATTTCCATTTCTTGAATAGCTGGACCAACCGCAACATGTAATAAGAGCATTCCAGATCTCCATCGACATCCTTCGTGCCAAACTAATTTATTTATCAAACTAAATTTATCTCTTGCATTGTTCCGTCACGCGCAATGTAAGAATAATCGCAGACCTTGCTTGAAAGAAGACAAAAAAACAAAATGAACCACCAAATCACTATTGATGAAGAAGCGACTCTAAGAATCTTGATTGTAAGATACTTGTTCTTCATCTTCTTTCTATCTTGTTGATCTCATCATAGAAAGTATCATCACTTATAGAACTATCTTCGGGAGAAAGGCTGTTATGAAACGTTGCTTTCCTTGTTGTTAGAATCTGATCTTTCTCTTGCTCAAGATTTTCCTAAAGAGTTAATCTATCTTCAAAGAATCGTCCTTCAAGGAAGGTTAGAGCTTCTTATGCTTTTTGTAGTTCTCTGTCCATTACAACCTGTTGCTTTCTGTCAGGTGGGAGGATACTGAAAGATATCTCCGACCTATTCTAGATAATAATGCAGCAATAACATCTAAAGTAAACTTTATACTATATCGTCAACGCTTTCTGGAGACGATGTGTTGGCATGGAGGTGGATCCCAGCGTTGGCTCTTGCCTCCATGGAAACCAACTAAAAGCTCTTCGGACATTGTCAACGATGAAGTGGAGTTGGACGATCTTGTTTCTCAACTCAATAAGTTAAAAGCGCTATGTACTGCTCAAGTAAGAAACATACTTTAATGTCAGGTGACTCATGTCAAAACACTGATGCAATTGATTTGGTTGTAAAACAGCAATTTCAATCTCTTTGCCTTTTTCTTAGCCTTGATAAGCTGGAAGATCATCCCGACTATCATTCATGGACGGTGTGTGAGGGGAGGATACGTTGTTTGGAGGATCTTACCTTGTTAGTTCTTGCAGTTTCTCGCCTACCACCAACTAATGGGGCATCCAGTGTTCCGAGTCTATTGAATGTGATTACAATTGCACGCAGACAAGCATTGACGCTTTCTCCAAATCCTGAACATGCGGCTAGATTGCCCCTGTTGGAATTGATACAGGCATATGGCAATGTTGGCGATGCTGTGTTTCATCCAAAAGTTACAATTCTGAAACATTCGCTTGGACGTCCTGAGGTCGCCAAAGTTGTTGTTCCAGCTGGCGAGGAAGGCGTCAACCATCAATCAAGACTGGAACCAATGAACCAAACTACTGCATCTATGCATGCTTTAGAGCTTCGAGCTACTGTACCTTGGCCTAAAGCCCAAGCTGTCAATACCGGAGATACACCGTCGTTGATTTCAACCAATTCGAAGGTGAGCAATGAGGGTCCTAACAGCAGATCTCCTCCACCGAAATCTTCGTCGTCTGTAAGTTGGACCGTTGAGTTGGATGACCATAGTAAAGTTGTACCAGTGCCTTCTGCAGTTCGCCAACGTCCAACTTTATCTAACGGGCAGCCTTCCAATCCCAATCCACCTCCTGCAGCGCTTTCTACACCCGAACCCCTTTTAGACAATTCCTCGGGTAAAGCAAGTATTGTGAGCAACAAACAGTTGATGGCACCAGCGATGGAGAGGCAACCGCAGGATTCTGTCAAATCGCGTTCTCAAGCTTATGAGCTGCTTTTCCTTCCTAGTTGTCCTTTGAGATGCTCCACTTGGATTGACAGTTCAGCAGATGGCTCAACTCATCGAATTGCGGTAGGTAGCAACAACAAAAGCGTTCATATTCTTCGCTTTAATTCGAAGGAGATAATTAGCAAATGCAGCAATGGTCCAGCTGCGAGTTGCTTTGATGGTAAGCTTTCCACGAATGCATGGGTCGCTAGTCTTATTTTCTCCCTGTGTCTGTGTTAGCACGCACTTTTGTTGTGGAAGAGGATGTATTGGAGGATATTCATAAGGGAAGCGTATATGCTATTGATTACAGTCAGAAACATGGTCTTTTGGTTACTGGTTCTAATGATAAATACTTGCGTTTATCATCAATAAGAGAGGATCGTTCAGTTATTGGTCATGCTTTGAAGGGTCACAATGGCACTGTGCGCTCTGTGAAGTTCTCTCACTTTAGTGGGAATATGGGTGGATGGTTGCTTTCGGGAGGAGCTGGCGATTTTCGACCAAGACTATGGGATGTTGAGCAAGGTATCGCTTTTTGCCCTTCTATTTGTGATCATATGTTGTGATTTTCGTTAAAACTGTCGTTTTTGAATAGAAACTTGTGTGCGTATCTTAAGTGAACATCCTGCCGTTGTTCACAGTCTCTTTTGGCTGGGAGAAACCTTAGCAGTTTCTGGGTGTGAGGGTGGTCGTATTATAGGCCATGATTTGCGCACAGCGAATCCTGCATGGTCCTTTTCTTTCAGAGAGGGTATGGGAGTTTTTGCTATGACCACTGTTCCTTGTTTTCCAGGGATTTTAGCTGCTGGGTTAACAGGTGGAGATTTCGCTCTTATCGATACGGTCTCAGCCAGCTTAGTGTTAGAGTCCAAAGCTCACGAAAGCGATGTTCGTAGTCTTTGTATGATTGGTTCTGATAGACTTCTTACTTCATCATATGATACGAATGGGGCTATATGGCAACTGGAATCATCGGGACAATCTTGGAATGCAAGGATGAAGATGCCATTGAAACATGGTCATACCGATAAAATACTCTCTATCTTTAATATCCCCAAAGCGAATCATGTAATATCAACTGGTGCAGATGGTAAAGCCCTTTTATGGACAAGTTAGTCAAGGGATTACGATTATTGTAAATACAATAGAATTAATGAATTAACGAAGAAGTGATATAATGAATTGTGTAAATGTTGTTTCCCACGCACGCATCGTAGTAACTAGGCCGTTAAGGGTTAGTCTAGTTCAAAATCGAGATTTGAAAAGTCACCGTTTCTTTTCTGCCCCTCTGCTGCCGCTGCACCTCGGCCTCCTCTCTGGTCAAGCCATGCGCCTGTGCTGTGTCTCACTCACCCCTCAGCACTCAGCAGCACTCAGCGATCTTTTTGACTGATGACTGTCATCTCGCTGACACAACTCTGTTTGCTTCCTTGTTTTATTGGTTGATTATAACAGAGAAAATATACCTTTCTAATCGGAATAGGAAGAGAAATTATAATAAGGTATTGAAAAGTATTTTTTGCTTTCTTGTCTTCGGACATCCAGTATAAAAATTTTCATTCGGTGAATTTATCCAGTGATGGTAAATTCTTTCGAGTTTTCAACTCGAAAGCTGATCGCGCTGGCTCCGATATGGTTCAGTGTCATTTTTATCGTAGTGTTTAGCTTGAGAATAGGTTTAACCTCTGATGAGCTATTTCGTTCCGGAGGCGACTTCTCTTTTCAAATTGATCCGGACAGTCGTGACTATCGGCTGGCCATTGTCAGCACTCTGGCTATGGCCATGCCTCTCTCAGCCAACTTTCTCTTTGAGCTTTATCATCTATTGAATGGACCAGATCGGACAAATAGCCAACAAATGTCGTTGTCTGCCTGTTCTTTCATCACAGAAGGGTGTATTTTGGTGACAACAATTGTTACATCAATCTTGCTGCTAACAATTAATCATAGAAGAGCCTTCTGGTTGGTGGCTCATATACAAGTTCTAACGTTAGTGGAGTTTGCTTACTTTTTTATCAATGTTGTTTGCCGTCGAAATGCCATGACTATTGAAACGATCATCTTCCCCTCCTTGGCTTTCGTTACCGCTATTGTGCATTTTGAATCGATTTTACATGAGCAATGGAATGCACACGTGGGGTTACTTGTTGTCAGCTTAGTATTAATGGTTGTTCTTGTTGGTATGAGTTTTCAAATAATATATAGTTTAAGGGAAGCTATTCAAACCAATCAAGCCGATCAAGTGCAGGTGCTGCCGGAAGAGCAACTTTCAATGGTTTATGCACTTAGTCTATGTGCTTGGTTGCTTGGTTATCTTGTGTTTTATTTGTGCTTGAATGACGGTGTGGATTTTTGTCTGGTACATACTCTCTTTGTTGCAGCACTGGCTTTCGCGTTAGGGGTCAGTAACAGCATGAAGACGAAGCAAGCTGCCGCCATCGCTGAGGTATAATTCATTCCCTTTCTATTTCACCGACTTTTCTAAGCTCTTTGTTTCATCTAGACTGCTTTGGAAACTAAGAGAATTTTTGTGCGTCACGTGTCTCATGAGATTCGCACGCCTTTAAACACCACAATTATTGGACTACAGTTATTAGAAGCAGAGCTTAAAAAGCCAGCCTTAGTCCGAGACGAAAATTTACTCAGCGACTTAGTGGCAGATGTTAACACTTCAAGTGTTATCGCTGTAGATATTCTGAATGATCTACTGCTCTATGAGAAGATCGAAGGTGGGCTGATGGCTTTAGAACTAGCTGAAGTTGAAGCATGGGATATGATAAAGGAGGTCTTGCGAGTTTTTCGAATTCAAGCAAAGAGCTCTCAAATCAATTTGGAATATCCTGATGTTTGTGCTGACGGGTATTTTATCAAAGTCGACAAGTACAAGCTTAGCCAAGTTATACGTAATTTGGTTTCAAACGCGTTGAAGTTTACTTCGCCGAACGGACGTGTCTCTGTAGTGGCCACAGTACACAAAAAGTAAGATTTTAATCATCGCTTGTGTTAATTTCTTGCCAGTGTCTAATGTAGTGCTTTGCAGTACTGAGGGGAGCACACGTCGGTCAAGGAATACGATGAAAGCTATGAAGTTCGTTGAGGCTGTCTTCCCCTCCAAGGAATTTATTCGCCTCAGTGTTACTGATACGGGCGTTGGTATTTCCAAGGTGATTTGACGGTTTACAGCTATGATTTTCTCTTATTGATGACTCATGTTTTATTCACTCTTTTTACAGGAAGATCAAAGGAGATTGTTTCGAGAAATCGTACAGTTTGATGCTGCGAAGTTGCAGAAGGGACAAGGTTCTGGACTGGGTTTGTGGAGTAAGTCACTCTAATCTTTCTTCCTTAAGTTGAGCTCGGTGGTAACACGTTTCTGTCGTTAGTTTCGAGCCGCATTGTGCGTCTTCACGGAGGAAAGATTGGAGTTATGTCAGAGGGAAATAATACAGGCAGCACATTTTATGTCGATTTACCCATTTCAAGATACTACGTGGAACATCCCTTAGATGGAATGATCTCCAGCTCTCTCAAAGAAAACTACGGAGAACTATTTTCAAGCAATAGTACCACACATTTGACTCATGCCAGTTCCGCGAAAAATGCATCGGGCAAGAGCAACGGCAGCTATCGGTCTAATGGAAGCAAGCGACGTGAGCGAAGTATGCAGCTGGATTCTCCAATTCCATTGATGGAGTCAAGCCAGGAAGATTTAGAAGCCAATACTCCGCTCAATTCTCCACACACATCACGGAGTCGTGTTTACAGCAATGATAGTGTCAATAGCTTTCTTTTGGTTACCGCCAAACCTTCCTCTCCTCATGCTCACTCGCCATCAGCTAATAATGGAAATCGCAGCCCGAAAAGAAGTCGCGGAAGTAGTATGGGTATTGTACCTGAGAGCGAACCATCTCCTTTAGGGTCCCTGGAGAATTCGAAAGAATCGGAGGATCCTGTTGCAAACGCATCTCCACAATCAACGCCTTCAAGAGTGCGGAGAAATCTAGTGAATAGTGAAGAGTCATATGCGGACTTCTTCCAACGGCGGATCCTTATCGTGGATGATGCCCCTACCAATCGCAAAGTCGTCAATCGACTATTGCGAGATAAAATAGCACATCGTGATGAAGCAGCCAATGGCAAAGAGGCTTGTGTGAAGTGCAAAGAAAGTTTAGATAACAATCAGCCTTATGATTGTATCATATTAGATTATTATATGCCTGAATTGGACGGGCCGGGAGCGGCAGAACAGATGCGCAAGATGGGATATAAAGGAGTCATTGTCGGAGTCACTGGTAATAATGACTCCAACGATATAGCTAAGTTCTGTGCAAATGGAGCCAACCATGTTCTGGTCAAGCCATTAGACGCCAACTTATTTTGGCAGATTCTGACTGGTATGGTTTCTTCCATTCTATCGAATTTGCTCGATGTATTTAATTCAATGTTTTACTGTGTTATAGAACAAATGTCACAGGCAAATGTGGAAATTCAGGTTTAGCAGGGTGCTTCCATTGTTGATATCATCAATTCGACTGCCTTCCATACCGTCTATTCTTCTGCAAGTGTGTTCTTTGCAAGTTTTTGTTTTCTTATTGTGTAGTTCTTTTTATTTGACCAAAAAGCCACCTAGTTCTAAGTCCTTCTCCGCAAATGAATGGTGAAGGCGGCGACATAGATCAAAACTCCAATCCTTTGTTCAGACCTCCCATACCCGGTTTGAATAATATATGCCCCAGAGGAGAGATTTTGCTCCTTTGTCTTTCTTCCATTTCCTATGTTGTGCTTTGGTGCCTGTTTTAATCGCTTCGCGATGGTGATGTGATAATAGCTGATGAAGTGTTTTACATAATAATATTCCTTTCGTGATATTTTGTACATTTGCAGGTTGCTCTGCCTTGTGAACAGTTCTTTGAGATTTTATAGGGCTATTGTCGTGTAATTAGAATCAGTGGTTTTCAATTGCATTCTCTCGTATTTGTGCATGCGTTTAAAAGATACAAGCAGACATACGTTGTGTGTTGATATTGTTGATAATGTTGTCTTTGCTGAACTGAACTTTGTGTTGGTTCGCATTTTGTGGATTGTGTTATAGTTGGAAAGTGTCTGCAGCTGTTTGTGCTCTGAATGGTTGCAACCAACGATGTGAAGGCAAACGTTTTTATACGGAAGTCTTTGCAGTACCTGTGTTAATTAGTTGTCAATGGATGGATTTTATGCGAACAATCTGAGTGCTGCAGATCTTCCTCCCACCTCCGAGGTGATGATGTGAGATGGGAATAATATCGCCGCACAAGTACTTGCAACATTGGTCTCCGGTCGAAACAAGCAGCGTTTAATTTTTGTGTTTTGTTTGCTTTTGTGGGTTTGTTCCGCAGATGCATGAGCAATCTTAAGCATGGTTGCGACGAAATATAGAACAGATCTAAACACAGTTCTGTTCAGTGTTTCTTGCTTGTTATAATTAATGAAATCGATTTAATGTGCACATCCCATACCATGATAATTTGCTATATAGCACACCATACCCATACTATTTATTATAAGCTCAGATACTTCAACACAAAACAGTGTACCGGGTTCCTAGTCTATTGGATGAAGGACTTGCTACAACTTGAGTCTGTGTTGTTAACTGCGCGGGAAGAAGTTGAAGCGGGACGTCATTCTCCACCTTCCTGGCACTACTGCACTTCACACCGGCTAAACCGGAACAATGTGTGTGGGATGAGTGAAGTTGGTTCCGGTGCAACGTCACACCACCTTCCTGTCACCCCCTAACTCTCTCCACCATTGCCATTCTGTTCTGATCACAATTTAATCAACTTTGCTTCAACATATTCCTAGGTAGGAACATTCTCATACAAGTCTTTGACCTGTCTCAATCCTATCATTCTTCTTTATTTCGCCTAGCTTAGGATTATTATCATTCAATCAATTCCTTCATTCTTATCAAAGTCGCTTTCAAGAAATGAATTCCGTTGACAACTCCGCTTTCCTTCCTCAACAACAACAACAGCAATCTCATGCTCTGTATAACTTCTCTTCCCTTTCTTCTGAATCCTTGCCTTTGGCCAGAGAAGGTCAGGCTGCTGCTAACAGCCTTGCTTTTGATCATGGCATGGACGGTATTGCAGACGCAAGTCGTACTCTCTTCCTGGGAGATCTTTCCTACTTCTGCAAGGAGGAAGACATCTGCAATCTGTTTGCAGAGTATGGCCCCATCTCGACTGTGCGTGTGAGAAGAGGAGTGACTGGAGAGTCTCTGATGCATGGCTTCGTGGCGTTGGAAACTGCGGAAGCAGCCCATCGTGCCATTGCAGCTTTGGATGGTGTGGAGTTCATGGGTCGCAACTTGAGGTGAGTGGTCTTTATTTGTTACAGTGGCGGTGACAGTGAACTAACTTCGAAATCTCTTTCTTTTTCATGACAATGATAGAGTGCAATTGAGCTCAGATGGTCAGCGTCCTGCACCAGGAGCGAAAGACAAGCTTGTGCAAGTTCATGTGAGCTTCATTTCGAAGCAAACGAGTACCTTGATCTGTGAGAAAGTGTTGCGAGAGATTTTCTGTGCCTTCGGTCAGATCGCAGACGTGACAATCAAGAAGCACAGTGTGTTACCCAAGCAGCATCGCCAGAGTGGTTATGGCTTTGTGTACTTCTTCGAAGCTCCAGCTGCTTATCGTGCAATGCATGCATTGAAGCACAGCACTGTGCGCGAGATCACCTTGGATTGCTCGATTAGCCACAAGTCTGAGCACATGATCAAGAATCAGCAACCACGTCAAAATTCTAATGGTCTTCCTCCCGCACCTTCTTCTCCCGCACCTGCAATGCAGGCGAGATATCAATCTCCTCCAAAACCAAATGTCAACCAACGAGGTTTTAATGTTTTGATGGAAGATGGTCTACACAAGCAGCCTTTGGGTGTCCATCCTGGTCGTCACTCTCCTGGTGCGATTGGTTCTGGTCTCTTGGGCCAAGGTATGGATTGGCTTAGTGCCCCATCTTTGGATACCTTCTTGAACACAAAGCTTGCTCATGAGAGAGATGCAGATTGCTCCAGGTTCTCTGGTCTCTTTGCTCGTTCTTATGATCGTGAGAAAGTGCAAGAAGATCGTGGTTTGGGTTTTTCGTTATCTGTAGCTCACTGTTCTCCCTCTCAAAGACAGCAGGGAAATACATTGTGGGAGTCTGGAAGTGATGACAGCTTCTCTGATTCTCAGACTTGGAGTCAGTCTTACCAATCTCCTTGTGCTCCAAGAAATCATGATGCGGCTTCTTTTGGTCTTTTCCCTGCCCATGTGAAGGCAAATTGCGACAACTCTTCTTTTCGTTCCAGCTTGGCGAGCAGTGTGGATCAAGAAGTTGATTTGAACTTTTCTTTGTCTTTGGATGAGGCTTTGGATGGTCTTCAACAGTATCAGCTTCAGCAACAAGCTTCAACTCTCCTTTGGTAAAGCTCCTATGTGTGAGCCGCGTGAACTATTTTGAGTCTATTCAACATTGCTATATGGTGTCAACCGCAGCTTATCGTTTCATTCCGTCTTCCTTCATTCCGGCGATCCCGTTCTCTACCATTTCAGTCCGTACCTTGATGTATATTCTCTATCCCTCTCATTTCCTCTCTTTGCTCGCAGTTGTCCTTCGTATATCAGGTTACCTAACGATACGACGGTAACGAATTTTCGTTTATGCGAAGAATACTGTGTGCTATAGAGCAATTCGTTGTTGTCTTCATTTGATTGTGGTTTGTCTCATGCTCCTTATAAGTAGTTTACAGAAATTAGCTATATAAATATACATATGTCTTGGTCATGCAATTTGTGAAAACAATGTACACTACACCCGTGCCAACCGAGTCGATTTTCTTCCGACGTTCATTCCATTGTGTGTTAACAAAAAAGTATATTACTGTCAATTCTAAATTAAACTATGCTATCATCATCAATCAACACTTTTAAATAATTATACAACCATCTTGTCTAGGAACAAGAAAACATCGCACAACTCGAACTCATGCTGAGCTGTTTATTTTGAGCTTTTGAGCTTTTGAGCTTTTGAGCTTTTGAGCAGCTTTTGGAGCTGCGGGCTTTTCACTCACCCGTTAGTTTCTCAACAGAGATTGTGAACAGAAAGACAAGAATACCTTGGAAAGATGAACTTACTGGATTTGCTATGCGAACAAGAAGAGCTTCATGTGAAGTCTATTTCTCATGCTGCCTATAACCGCGTAGAGAATAACAAACATGAAAGATCTGTTGCTGCTCCGTCAACTCTTGAAGTCACGCTCACTCTCCAGACGTTGTCAGAGGATAAGAAAGTCGACCGAAGCACGGAACTGAGGGAGGAAGTAGCAGCAAAAGAGGAGGAAGAAGATGACCTGGGAGAGTGGCTCTCTCCATCCTCTAGTACTGGCACTGCTGCTCCTATTGACCTGCTCGAAACCAAAGTCATTGGTGTTCCTCTCTCACGTCTTGTATGGGCTCCTAATTATCGATTTGGTAACAAGTTATTTCCAGCAAGACATTGTGATAATACAGAGGCTATACGTGAATCTTTCATTAAAGTCTGGCCATTACCTGCTGATGAATCAGTTGTGGAGATATTCTGTCCTGAGACCACTAAGACGCTTTCCAAGCTGTTAGTTGTTAAATCTAAACAATTGGTTCCTTATTGGGCTGAAAATAGCAAAGACAAAGAATCAAACTATCAAGGTACATTAGTTTGGAATGAGAAGCGCTGGAAGGCAGTACAACAAGCCCTAGAGAAGAAATACAATGCCAAGACTTCTCGATATGTCTTCGATAAGATCAGAAAAACTGCCAATGACTTCTTGAGGTACAGTAGTAGTTTGTCACTCTTTAACAGATAGATATTGATGTAAACCGGCTGTTGTTTGCTATGTCATGTCATTATTAGTGAAAGTCAGTCCAAAGAAGCCAAAGAAGCTGCAATAACCTTGACTCCAAAGAAAAGAAAGTTTGAAAATGATGATAACAGCGTTGATGGTGAAACTAAGGATGATGGCGAAAGATCGCCTCCTCCAACGCCTCTGGTCAAAAATGACGCCCTGTTTGAACTCTTAAAGTCACCATCCTCTAGAAGACATACTTCAGAGTCTAAATCAACACATCAACATCACTTGATGGTTGGTGATACGATTTGTTATACACGCAAAGTAAGGACTTGCTATGCCTCTTGTAGTTATGATGAAATTAAGTTGTGCTTGACTTATTGCAGGGATTAGCTACTCGTAAAGTTTTTGCGAAGGTGATTGGATTTAGGCCTGATCAACGCTTTCCTTTGTTGCTTGATAATGATGACCAACTTAGAGATACTGACCTTGTCGCTAAAGTGGAAGGAGATGGAGAAGATAATTCGAAAGTGTCAACACCCACACTGTTGAGCAAATACACATTGGGTAACTCACAAGACAAAGCGCGCAAGACAGAAGGATCTATTTTCACTGATGAAAGTGATGAATTACAGGAAAACCCCAGGACGACCAGATCCTCTGCAAAGAAGCGGAAATGTTCGGCTTAGGACTAGGATGGAAATTTATGATCTGCTCGTTCTTAACTTGGCTACGCAATTTCATCGACCGTCTGCTCCAATATGTTCGTCGAAAAGGTCAGATGCGGTCAAATGCTAGGTCTTCGATATTATTAAATCTTTATTTGCTTTCCTTAGCGTGGGTACTTCACGTGATTCTCGTATATAAAATAAGGTTAATTTCACTCGTTCAGATTAATATTGCTTTGAGAAAGCAACTATTGTTAAATTTTACAAAGAAGAAGGTTTACGTGCATATAAACGTTGCTAATGTTGGATATTAATGGCTTCATTCTTGGCATTCTTGGCCTCAGCTTCTTTCTTGCGTCTTTCCCTTCTTCGTTCTTCCATAGGACACACCTGACCCATCTGCTTGCGCCAAAGATAAGCACCCACTCCAAATGCCATTCCAGTGGTTAGACCTGCAATAATGATGCGAGGATCGCCGACTTGACCATGTCTTGTCCAAATAAAGGTTCCAGCAATTGTTCCAAACGCGGCACCCGTTAAGGACATTCGGTCAACCTGCAACTGACCTTTGTTAAGTAGCAGACGATTGGCTCGGTCATCGACACCTTTCTCGTCTAAAACACCAGAGACCCACTTTCCTGTTAATAAGGCGAGGCCAAAACCAGTGCCAGCAAGAAGGCCAACAGGGGCACATTTCGTCCAGGCTTGGCAACGAGGAACCTTGTAGTAGTAGGCATAAACAGGTGTTACCGCAGTTCCTAAGACAGCTCCTAGTTGAGCACCTTTAAGCAAGCAATGAATGGTTAAGACTCTTGCTGGATAATAAGGCTCCTTCTTCTTGTCAACATGATCTACTTGTCGATTGAAGTTCATAATGTATGTTCTAAAGATAGACTTGTTGCTTGCTTTTTGATTATGATAACCCTATCAACATTCTCTCCTAACCTTTTATTAGCATCATTTCACCGTAGAGATACAACACATTCAATTCAAGAAGATCAACGTGCCAAGTTGTGTTTTACATCACAACTTTACACAGAGGTGGGCAAGACCACTATTACTATGATACGCGAGGAAAGTGGAAAAGATGTTTATATTGGCCAACGCGTTGTTCAGTCTCTCCCTCCGGCAGAGGAAGGCGGTGCAAGCAGCGCTCACCACACACGCTCTTGCCATATGGCACAGGCAGAGGCTTTGTGGTCGTCAACTTGGACCACCACCACTTCTGTTCTGTCAAAGGGGGTCATTTGATACTTATCAGTCATTTCAAGATATGTTGGCACGTGCTTTTACTTCTAAAGGACTATGGAGTAAGTCTCTTTGTTTTTGGGTGTTTGGATGTTTTGTTGTTTAGAAAAATGATGGAATGAATATTGAACTAATGAATCTGGGATTACTTGTTGCTTTAGGTCGGACTACTCCTAAGCTTGCTCAATACCTGAGCAGCTTTTCTCGTGCTAAGCCTCATATTAACATTGGTACCATCGGTCACGTCGATCACGGCAAGACCACTTTGACTGCTGCCATCACCAAGGTGTTGGCTGAACAGGGTCGTGCCAAGGAAATGGCCTATGAGGATATTGATAAGTCTCCTGAGGAGAAGGCTAGAGGTATTACCATCAACGCTACTCACGTTGAGTACGAGACTGAGAACAGACACTATGCTCACGTCGATTGCCCTGGTCACGCCGATTACGTGAAGAACATGATTACTGGTGCTGCTCAGGTTGGAACTTTATATTTTGCATTGCTAGTAAATTGTATCGAACGATGTTCATCATTACTTCACTTTTAATAGATGGATGGTGCTATCTTGGTGGTGTCCGCTGCTGATGGACCCATGCCTCAGACTCGTGAGCATATCCTCCTTGCCAGACAGGTCGGTGTCCCTGCACTGGTCGTCTTCTTGAACAAGGTCGACATGGTTGACGATCCTGAGCTTCTCGAGCTCGTGGAGATGGAAGGTAATAATGCGAATTTGATAATGATGTTGAACCTCTGCTCTCCACGTAGAAGAATTGCAATGATTATTATGTCGTTATTCTACACCTCCGATTCAAGTAGCATGCTGTGCGAATCTGATGGAAATTCAACGCATAAGTCATAAGTCAAAAATGAGCAATTCTGTGGATTATTGAGCAGAGTGTCTAAATGAGTGCAATGATTATATCTACTTATTTGTCTGGACCTCTGACTTACCGGTTGATGATCCAATAGTAGTCTGCATGTATTACCTGAGTACTCCAAATTGCTTTCTTTGTTACATTTATCCCCATGTATGGTTTATTTGCTGACTGTCGAATGTCTGCTTAATTAGTGAGAGAGTTGCTCACCTTCTACAAGTTCCCTGGTGACGAAATCGAAATTGTGCGCGGCTCTGCTCTTGCTGCCACCACTGGTAGTGATCCTAAGCTTGGCAAGGAGGCCATTCTCAAGCTTATGGAAGCCGTTGAGAAGTCTATTCCTACTCCTAAGCGTGAGTTGGATAAGAGTTTTCTCATGCCTGTTGAGGATACTTTCTCCATAGCTGGTCGTGGTACCGTTGTCACTGGCCGTGTTGAGCAAGGTGTCATCAAGGTTGGTGATGAAATGGAGATTGTTGGCTTGAAGCCTACCCAGAAGACCATTTGCACTGGTGAGTCAGACGTTTTTTGTATATATTTGTTCGGAATGAAGTATTCTGCAGGGGGTATTGCAATGATTATTATGTCGTTATTCTACACCTCCGATTCAAGTAGCATGCTGTGCGAACCTGATGGAAATTCAACGCATAAGTCATAAGTCAAAAATGAGCAAACAACCCTCTGCTCAATTGTATATATTGTTGTATATATACCCTGTCATAAACTTGAGGGTCAACGTGCCGTAACTAGACGTGACCCTTGATAGCGACAGGAATAGCCAAGCCTTTATGGTTGGCTTTCTCTTTCCGTGCAGTCTGTTTCTTTGTATATGAGACTAGCGCTGCCCCGAGGGAAAGATACAATCTGATTTTTATATTCTCTGTTTATATTTATATATTCTCTGCTTTGATCATCTGACCTATTGTGTTCTGATATAGGTGTGGAAATGTTCAAGAAGGCCTTAGATCAAGGTCAAGCCGGTGATAACGTCGGTATTCTCCTTCGATCTTTGAAGCGTGAGGATGTCCTCCGTGGACAGGTTCTTGCTGCTCCTAACACTGTAAAGACCTACAAGAAGTTCAAGGCTGAGGTGTACGTTCTCAAGCAGGACGAAGGTGGACGCCACACTCCTTTCTTCAACAACTATAGGTAAAGATTGTGATTCATTGAGAATTTGTTTATTTATGGTTGAATGAGGAGATAACTATTTTGGAATCTCATTAGCTGCATCTTATGTGATGAGAAAATGTTTTGCTGACAACCTTTTATATTTTCTGTTTTCTTTGTTGGCGAGTACTCTTATCAGAGATATTTACTGATCTATGCCCTGTTTTGTTGATAGACCTCAATTCTTCTTCCGCACTGCTGATGTCACTGGCAACTGCTTCTTGCCTAAGGGCGTGGAGATGGTTATGCCTGGTGATAATGCCACCTTGGAAATTGATCTTATTACCCCCGTAGCTATGGACCAGGGTCTCCGCTTCGCTCTCCGTGAAGGTGGCCGCACCGTTGGTGCCGGTGTTGTTGCTGAGCTCCTTGCTTAAAGCATTACATTGACCGTAGTCTCCTGTCTATACCGTCGCGATGCGCTTCTAATATCTAGTATGTTTAGTGAGCTATCGTACTCCTCCTGTAATATGAACCCCTTGCTCTTCCTTATAGACCATTCATTTTTTCTTCCTTTGATTGACTGTTTTCCTTTTACAATCACCTACACCATCACTACTAACCACCACACGAGCATGTACTTGATGCGTGACTGGTTGAGGAAGAGTGAGAAATATCTTACCCACCTCTAGTCATATCTTTTGCCCTGTTTGTCAACAATCAAAAATTAATGCTGATGCGAAATTTCCAAAATTTTGGAGAAACGCGTTTCTCTCCCGCGGCTCGGTGCAAAAGCAACAAGAAGAGCAGCAGAGAGGGATGATGACGATGAATCATCACATTGAGAAGACAATCAATCACCTGCTAATCATCTAGTGTTGTCACTCATCTATACCAACAAACAAAAGAAGAAGTAAGAAATTGTACTCTCTTTATCTTCTTCTCTGTTTCATTTGGTATTATAACAAGAATACAAGGAAAGGATCTTTCATTGAAACAATCAACAGAGATTTGTGCTAATTGACAATATCTCACAGATCGTCTGTCACATAGGCACTATTACAATCTAGACCATATCTTGATATCTTGCCAAGTGTGTATATATATTGCCATGGAAGAGAAGACTTTAAAACGACGATTACAAAAGACTTTATTAGTTGCTAGCAAATTGAAGAATCGTCTCGTTTTTGAAGAAGAAGTGAATAAAGAACTTGGTCGAAAGAATCATAAACTAAAGAAACAATTAGAAGAATATGAAAAGCAATATGATGCTCTGGCAAAGGTCATCTTCAAGTTAGATCCCTTTATTGTGGAAATGGTGGGTGAGACTTCATGCCAGCAGGATGACAAATCAACGACGACTAATCAACGTAAACAGAGTCTTAAACCAAGTGGTAAAGTTGATATTAAAGTAGAATGGCAAGTATTAAAAAGTATGGTAATCAAGATCCCTGGAAGAGATGAGGAAGAAAGTGTGGATGAAGAGTATCCTCCCCTACTACCTCGATCATTGGCATTGTCTCCACAAAGGAATACATCAATAACAGTACCTCAGGCATATGAATTAGCTGCGGCGGTAGCAAGTAGCATCACTTCCTCTATCAGCTCTATAGGAAGACCTAGATCTTATCGTAAACGAGATTCACTCTTTCTGCAAGTACCTGAGCTGATGGCAAGTCATTCGAATGTGAGACGTTCAACCGAGACGTTATCCCCACCAGACCAAACACAAGTTACGCATAGTTTAGGAGGACTTTTCCCTCCAGAAAAAGATCCTTCTCGATCTTCTTCGCCTTTTCTTCCTCAAGGAGGAGAAGAGAGTGAGCCCAAGGAACCAACGATTGCCATGCCCATGACTCTGAATGATGCAGTTTTAGTAGCACCTCCTTCTCCAGGGTCGCGCTACGTGCCACTCTTTGAGCATTTCCTCGTTGTGGGTGCTTCTGTTGAGGTTAGCTGTCTGCCTACCTCTGTGTGTGTAATGATCCTGTATAACTCCTGCTGTTTGATGTTACAGGCGGCTCAAGAGTTAGCTCTCCAATTGCATTCATTTGAAGGAGAGACTATTTCAAGTCGATTGAAGAAGACGCTTGGTGGATTTCTAAACTCTCCCAAGATACTTGGTACCACCCGTTTGCTTTCCATTTTTCTATGTTGAATATAGATTTTATCATTGTATTGTGTTTCTAGGTGTCGCTCGAAGCAATTCTTCTGGTCCTGGTCAACTAGAGACTTTACCACGGCGTTTATCGGAACCTGTTGATGCCCCGAGTATCGCCAACCCCGATAACAGCCAAGGGAATGCGGAAAGTAACGTTGTGGGCTCACCTCCAAAGGCTGCCTCTCAAGATATCTTCTCTCTTAGTAGCCTTACTGGTACCCGAGGTGATCGCTCTCGGACCAAGTCTGTTGATAGCGTGCAGCCTCCAGAAGACGGTTCCGCTCATAGTACATCCTCTTCTGCTTCAACAGGCCGCTCTTTGTTTTCCTCCATGTTTGGAGGTGGAGGAGGAAATGCAAGCAATAACGCAGTGAGAACAACATCGCTTTCAATGTCTGGAGGACGAACTGCCAGTGGGGAGAATATAGCGGTGCCGGAAGTCCCAAAAACTGGTCGCGTTTCAGATTTTGTATTTGCCGGTGGAAGTGCGATTTCTCAAATGTTCACATCAAGAAGTACAAGACAACCATCAACAGCAACTGCTCCTCCTTCTATAGCAAATGGTGTTGCCACTGTATCCAATCCTTCGACTACTACTTCAACTTCTCTTTCTGCTGGTGTTTCGCTGAGTGGAGTTGCGCTTATGGCAGCGTCTAGTGACCATGGATTGAGTACAGATGATGATAATAGTCCATCCAATTCCTCCTGCTCTTCACCTGACAATCAGGCTATAGTGAATGCTGTAGTTGGCGCATCTGTTGCAGAAGAGGAAGAAGTTGTGGGAGATCAATCTCAACCCAGCAGTTCTGTCAAAGATGAGAAAGAAGCGGTAACTCCCAAAGAAGACTCGCTACAAACTAGCACGACTCCTTCGGCACAGCAATTGATTTTGCAAGTGGATAAACGATCAGGGATTGCAACTGTGCCAGGAGAAGTTCTGTTTCATTATCCGCCAGAGGCTGCCATCCCTCCCAGAGAGGTTTGCGACTTTTGCCTCCCACTTGGAGGCAAGCTGCGTCGTCTGTCGAATAGTAAAGATGAAGATAGTAGTGTGAAGGAAATCTTCTTTGGACAACGTCATGGCAAACGCAATGAACATTGTTTTATCTATCTATTAGAGGACAAGACGGGGGCAGGGGAAGGAGAGGATGAAGAGACTGGAGCTAATGTCTCCAAACTATATGTTATTTGTGTCGCTGTACCACGCTTTCTTAAAGTGGCTATAAATTCATCTTCTACTACATCTTCTGGGGGGCAAACAACCGGGACGACTACTTCAAATGCTTCTGTTGGTAGTGCTACGGGACCATCTTCAATGGATTTCGAGTCATTTGTTTGCTTTGCCTTTCTCACTCGATTTCCTTTATTTGATTTCTTTTTCCAAGTGATTTTTGATCTCATCGGTAGTGAACGACTTCTTCATTTAGAAAGTCTTTCCTCACCACAACCACAAGGTGTATCACAACTATTACAGTCGTATGAATATTTACCACGTGGATTATTTGAAGATGTTCTTGGTCGTTTATTAGTACTTCCTCCACCACGTTTTGGAGAAACATTAACATTTCCTGTTTCAAAAGAATTGAAAGTTGTCTCCTATCTTCGTCCAGCACCCACAAATAAGAATGACTCTCTACCAGAACATTTTATACGTGCTGCTGATTGGTGTTTACCACCTTTTCTTCTTCATCTTCCTCCTGATCTTATTGTATGGACAATAAGTTTATTACTCTGTGAAGCAAAAGTTTTAGTTGTGGGGCAGGAGGTTGGTATGGTTTCTTGTGCTATTATGAGTCTCCTACTTCTACTACAACCATTAGATTGGGTAGCTCCTGTCATTCCTTTATTGACAAACAAGATGCTTGATTTTATTGAAAGTCCTGTTCCAATCTTAGCTGGCATTGTCTTGGATGGAGATCTCAATGCTAAGGTTTTAGATGTACAGAAGATTCTTCATCTTGCACAACAAGATCATAATGATATTATCACTGCAGTCTTAGATCTAACCACGAAGGAGATTTACATGTCATCTATTCATTCGTCGTTGCTTAGCACTCTAAGTCTCCCAGATGCAGATCTGTTAACTACTCGCCTATGTGCACATTCTCCACTTCCAGTAAAGATTGGCAATGGACTGACGATTGCTTTCCCTGCGAGAGCAGCAAAACATAAAGGATGTTATACATTGTCCATGGAACAGCAGCGAGTTGCTGCATGTATGCATGAGGTGATTGTCTCCCATATGATTTCTTTGGTGGAGTTAGTGGATGAATCCTACAAAACCATGCAAGAAGAAGAGGAACAACAACAACAACTCCCTATCAAAATCAATTTAAATACTGATCTAATGTCTGCCACACTAGAGGCAAAGACTACGACGACGACAGCAACAACAAGAACACCATCAACACCAAAAGGTTCCAAGATTGCAGAAGAAGAAGAAGAAAATGGAGGAAAAGCTGATGAAACTGATAACGAAGTTGTGGAATATCGTTTTGGTGATATAGGTTATTCTACCCCTGCTACTGCTACTGCTACTACTGGTGTTGATGAGACTGATGATATTAAAAATAATGGTAATCCTAGTCCATCTCCACAACCAACTAACCCAGAGGGATTAGTGGATCTTTATAATAAGATCATTGGAGAGGATGGAGTGACAAATGGCTCAAGCACTACAAATAGTCAAGGTAGTAACAATACAACCATGACGACTGCCATGCAGAAGACAAGTTCACTCTTTTCCATGGGAAGCTCTGGGAGTTTATCAAGTAATACTATGCAAATCATTACATTACATCGAAACCTCTTTGCAGGAGCTGATGAAGAAGAATTTATGAAGCGATTCTTGAAGACTCAGGTTAGTATTGCTTTCTACCTTTTCCTTCTCTTACTTCCCTTTTCTTAGGTTGTGTTTTGTTTATTCTTTAGATATGCTCGGAATATTTGAATTCTGACAGATAAAGAAGGAGAAAAGGGATTGTTTTCTCCAGCAGTCCAGGAAGTTTCAATTGGGTTCGATCTGTTAACCAGGACAGTCTGGAAGTCATCGTATATTCCTTTTAATCGATATGAAGCTATTATCGATGATGTTTGATTATGCTAACGCTTGTCTTAGGCTCTTCTTATGCCGCGGGCGTCAAGCAACTAATTGTTGTTTGTTGTGCGTAGTGGTAGAAATATATGACAGAATAACTTCATTTCTAATAATAAAGCAAGATGGTTGATAGTAATCTACCATAAGAAAGCAAGTTAGATTTAAGTTTATTATTCACAGTCAGCATTGTGTCAACCTCGAGCAAAAGGACTCAACTACATGGAAGACGATGTGACGAACATTAACGTGAACTTCTTCTTATTCTAGAGGATGATGATGACAGCACAACTTGTGCTTGTTCATGTGATAATGAACTAATAGGCATAATCGCCGGATAGTAGGCAACGATCGCAAAGGCGACGAGGGATTACAACCATGCCATACTTCGGGATGCATCTTCTCTCTTTCGAGCAAGCAGAACAAACCAGACAGCCGCAATGGCGACAATTATGACGGTCACGATATTCTTGACCAGGACTTTGAATCAACGTGGACCAACTAAAGGAATTATGACAAAGAGTACAAAGAGCACTGTCATGATATGGTTGCCATGCTGGGCAAACTTGTAAACCTCCTCGTCTTACTGCACGAGCTTCAAGTAATGCATTGAGAAGATAGGCATTGGAATGATCTAATAAGGCATTGGGATGAAGTGAAAGCTTTTGTAAGATGGGTGAGTCGACACTGACATCACTTGCTAAGATCTGTCCTCTCACTGTGAAGAGATGGGTAACCTGCCCGCCTGCCACGTAAAGTTGTGTAACTTTCACTTCTTTCTCCTCTTCTACCAACACTCCATCTTCATCCTTGACTGAAGATGGTACAATAGGTGGAGTAACGATATCACCTGAATCAATCATCGCTGTACCATCAGGAGCAGAAGTGTGCACACGATAAGAAACACGATTAGTCGAAGCATGACTGCGCATTACATGCATAGCCTGCATAGTGCGAGCCAAGACTTCCTTCCAGCCTTGTTCAGGATTCTGAAAGACTTGATTACGAAATACTACCATCTCTCGAAAGCAGCGACGTTTGGCCATGACTGAGAAACGAGGCAGCCAGTCATCACGCCAAAACACTTCACGATGTCCATTGAATACCCGCATAGCGTGCGAAAGAGAAAGACTGAATGCGGAAGGAGAAGCATAGCCAATTGACTTGATATTGATCTGCCCCACAACCTGAGAGAAGTAAGAGGAAAAGAAGGGACGGAGTAAATAAGCTGCCATCGCCGCGACAGCACCACCAAGGCAATGTCCAACAATAGTGATCTGATATCCTTCTTCATGAATAGAGTGTAGCATTGGTGCAATCTCTGTTAATAGAGACACTGTCAATTCTAAAACATGACGATGTACTTTCCCACACTGAATAGGATATTCCGTCAAGTCAGTAGGCATGGGAAGATCAGGAAGCAAAGCTGCCACATCTGATAAAGTGGGCATTGCAACTATCACATCTTGTTCATCTCCATTTAGCTCATGTTCATACTGTGCCATAAGCAAAGCAACAGCCTCAACAGATAAATGACTGCGTAGCACTATGACAGCTTCCTTAGTTGGTGAGGTTACAGAAACAGGATGAGCACGGACACTTCCAGATAAAAAGACAGCAAATGTCAAGTTCTTTTGTACTGGATTGTCTTGAAGGCTGGGAGGTAATGACAATGTAGCAACAAGTGTCAATCCTTGTAGAGCAGCAAGGCGCTGCATATCTGCTGGTTCATCCTCATAAATCACATTCAACGCCAGAGGAGCATAGCGTAGTAAGTGCTGTAAGTCTTCATCACTTGTATTTTGACATCCTTGACGAAGCTGATGGGCTAGCATTTCACTGTCAGGAGCACATCCACGTAGACCTCTTTCCACGGCTAAACGATATGCCATGCAGGCAGCAATTTCTGCAGAACTATATCGAGGGAAGATCTCAGCGAGTGGCAGGATGTGCAATAGCGTCTCAATAGTCGCCATAGTAGCTGGATCCTGGACAATCTCTCCCAGACCCTTTAATCCAGACCTTACAGACATACACCAATGTTAACAGTTTTTGGAAGGGCTAAGAATTGGAATTGCTTACCGAGCAATAATTCTGGCTGTGGAAGAAAGAGCTTGTGATGGATTGGCAAGAATCAAGGCATGATGAGCTAAAACAAGAGAGTAATTGGGAGTAGTACCAGAAGGAGGTTGTTGTCCACCAGGATAGGGATAAGCAATAAGACGTCCATTAGAAAATGCTTTCAAACGACTCTCTAGCCATCGTCTGCGCTCCTTGGCATAAACTTCATCCACCTCAACCACACAATCTCTACATACACGCACAGGATGTAATAATCCAAAGCGAAACAATGGGCGACGGAAAGGACTATCTTGCTCGCATACACTCTTTCCACATCGATGGCAATGATAACGATAACACGTTAAACCAAAAGCTCTATGGCAATGTGCACATTGATTACTTTCTTGAAAACGTGGCGGTTGAAAGTACTTCTTCAATAAATCCATTGCTTGACTTGTATCATTGATACACTCCTCTGGTACAGGCAAATCAATTTCTCCAGCCAACTGACCACCTGCCAAATGTTTTTGAATGAACAAATCATCAGAAGCATAGCGATCACGTGTTTCATCAATCAATTGACGATCTGACCAACGTAAACTACCAAGTGAAAACCTCCAGAATACTGCTTGCCAGCTTTGTGCTCGTTCAATAAACTCTCTATGGCGACTTGGTAAACGATCCAGAAAATACTTCCAGTTAGTAATTTGATCATAGGCACTACCATGAGCTTCTTGTACAGCATCTTTAATAGCTTGTATTACCGCATTATCATTTAAGCGTTGTATGAGTTGTTGACCAGCTAATACTCCTAATTCTCGGAGACCTCGTTGAGAATGCCAAAGTAGAGATGAAATCAAATTACTAGACATTTCTGCTCCAGTAGAGAGACCTTTGGTTAGTAATTGAGTTGAAGGTAATACAGTACCAACTAAAGATGGTGAAGAATCTAAATCCTTAGGCACTTCTACTCTGTGTACGACTATTTTCTCTTCTCTATCCCAGTTGCTTTCCTTCACTGGGGAAGAGGAATAAGAAGGTAATGATACTACTTGAGGTTCTTCAGGTAATAAATCATCTAAAGTCTCAAAGACTAATTCTGATCGAATCAGATCAAAATTAGCAGAAAATTGATCTCTCCACACATCTCGTGTTTTCTCTTGGACATGATCTTCTATGGAATACTTTTTTAATTGTTGTAGACGAGATAAATGTAATGACTCTTCTTCTTGCTTTTGTCTTGTTCTCTCATCATCATGTTCTCCTCCTCCTGTTGCTGTTGTTAATACTTCTTCTTCTTCTTCTTCTTCAATTCGTTGTTGTAAAACACTACGAGCAAGAAAATCAGGCATTATTTCTTCTGAGAAACTCTCTTGATAAAGGTTATTATTAGAAAAAGAAGTAGTAGTGGGATTATCAGTAAATTGAATATCAAGGAATTGATATTCACTGTATCCTGTTTCCTTCTCATTGTTTTCTTGAGGAGGATCGGGTTGTGATCCTAATTCACCCAAGAGATTGAGCCAATATTGTTCTTCACTTAATTCTTCTTCTAATGAAGAAGTAGACATAGTTGATATAAGAAGGTATAATTTGTTATATTAGTAATAGAGTAGGTTGTATTAATATTATATTAATTGTTCAAGATTGTGAGACATTTGCTTTCCTCATGACGATGACAGCAGCAGAAGTTGTTGCGAGAGAGAAAAACAGGTCAGACAGTGGGAGAAGTGGGAGAAAGATCGCGCTTCTTTCTCCTACACAGAAACGCGACAATAAAGACAGAAACGCGCTTTACAACCTTTAACTTAACATAAACGCAAAACCGAAAATTCTAGTACACGGAGGGAATGATAAAAGTAGGGTTCTTACTGGTCCTATTTACAGTCGTTTAAGTTTACTTGCATGTTATTAGCACTAGGGTCCACTAACAGTTGGAACATGGCAAAGATCATCTGTCCAGGCGGACCAAACTTTCTTTCGCAATTCTAACTTTGCCAGGATTTGCATGCGATTATACCGACTAGGCACCTGCCCGCCTACTCCGAACCCAGTGATGAGTAAAGATCTGCTTTCTTGCTCTATTAAAGGTGCGTTTGCAGCGCCGCTAGGTGATTGGTTGTTTACAGCCGACATCTGCTCTTCAGGGGGAACATCATGAACCAGATCCTCCAATAATTGTCCCTGCTGATTTGCAGCCAAGACCAATGCTTTGCGTTGCGCAAGCAACTGTTGCTGCAACTGCAGCTCTGTTTCTCGCTGTTTCTTCTCAAAGTCAAACTCTGCGGCGTATACAGAATCCGTTTGTTTCACTTCGTCGATGATTTTCTTGGTGATCTCTTCCATTTCCTGCTCTTGTTCCAACTTTCTCTTGCGGATGCTTTCCAATTGTTCGGCCAATTCCTTAGCATCCAACTTAGCTCTTTGAACTCGATCCGCAAAGCCCATGGTTAATTTGGGGAGTAACCCTTCGAGGCGCTCACTATACATTTGGGCAGCCTCATAGATGATTTTGGACATACCCGTGGTATCACTTTCCAAATGTACCTGGTTATACGTAATCGCATTGGAGAAAACTCTCCGCATGTCAGTGAGAAATTCCCCATACGTTTGGTATCGTGGCGCATGTTTGTTGATAGCGTTGGCGATGCGGCTGTCCACCGGCAAAGTTCCATCCAACCGATATTTGATGGAACTAATATCTGCGGGATGGCGAACGTATACGATATAGTCCGTGACATCCTTCTCATTCACAGGTTCCAAGAAAAATGGAAGCACTCGTCGTTCACTACTAGTGCGGCAACGCTCCATATCCTTTAGAAGCTTTTTGCATTCGCTGTAAGGATTGTGTTCCATGGCAGCAATCGAAAATGAAGATATAATCTCCTCGCGCTCTCTGCGGCATTGGTCTCGAATGGAGGGACGCAAAGGACTGCTGGTCTTCGAATCATCATCTAATGGCAACATTTCTAGGCAAAGCCATTTAGCGTAAACGACCAGTATTTGAGAGCGCTCCGCAAGCCTCACAGCATAAGGTGAATCTGAATGGAGGTAGTTGTAATCAACAGCATTTTGAAACACAGATACTGCTTTGTTATAGAAGTCCAAAGAGCCGGATAACAAATCCTGATCGAGTTCGTGTCGTAATGTGTTTAAGTCCATCGGCTTCTTAATCACGGAAAGGTACTCATCACGGATTGAAGGGTTGGCTTCAATCACAGGAATATAAAAATCTGCCACCGCTGTGGCTGGTCGGCTGATATCCACATAAGGATGTTTGCCCAGAGCTTTGAGCACATTGTCAGCAGCTATCTGCCAATCTGCACGCTCCTTCACCACTACTCCTTCCACCGGAGCAGCTTCTCCATCACCAAAGAGATCTTCATCGTCTCCTTCGAAAGGATCAAATGCTGGAGGCGGGGCAGCTGGCTGTGCTGCCTTTGTCTTGGCTGTGGGTGTCGTGCCAGTTGTGCTTTTCTTGCTCTTCTTCGCGGCGGGTTCAACAACTAGGGAAGAGGACGAAGGTGGCGGCGGCGGTGGTGGTATTTCATCATCAGCAAACAAAGCTTCAAACGCGTCATCATCCAACACACCAGCACTACCTCCACCATGAGAATCAACACTCTCCGATGCAGGAATGGCGGCCGAACCAGTCTGAGAAAGTTTTCGCTTTTTACTACGTGGGGCTGAAGCCGTTTTCGCAATCACTGCAGAGCTTTCCTTCTGTTCAACAACCACGATAGGCGCAGGTGCAGGCACAGGCACAGGCTCACTCTTGACTGGCACTGCCTCTGATGGACGATTGCCTGCTTTCTTTGTAGACTTTGGCAATGAAACTGTCTTTGCAGATCCCGCAGAGGATACACGACTTGAACTATTTTGAGAGCGTTTGTTGGCATTGACAAGATTCAAAGTAGTCGCTGCTTGCACACGTTGTTTAGTTTCTGTGCTAGTTGGTTTCATACCTAATAGCTTGACTAAGTCTGTCTTTTGTACCAAATCTTCCATAGAGCGATTACTTAATATTAAGAATTTCTCTACATCTTCTTGATCATGTTCTAGTAAGAAAGACTGTATACTGGGATGTGGTGCGGATTGATCTGCTGCAGGGTGAAGCAGTAAAGTCACTAAAGCAACTTCACCACAACTTTGTAATAATCTCAAACATATACGTAAGAGATAACGAAAATAATTTCTTAATGCATCAACCATAGCACGTATATCAGCACTTGCTTCACCTGTATTATAAGTATAACAATTATGATGAATAAGATCCATATCTGCTAGGAAGAGTAAAATACATTGACAAAGATCAACTTCTTGATCATAAAAACCATATTTACCAGAAGAGAGTTTCTTTTCCATACGATTAATATCCATAGGATCAGTAACAATCAGAGCATAATCTGGATATTTGATAGGATCAACAGCTTTTCGAAAAGGATCAGCTGTTAATATTTTTCTTTTTGTTATTTCTGATACAAGATAATGTTCTTTCACATTTGTTAAACAAAATTCAAAAGAAGATTTTAGATATTTTTCTCCTTTATTTTTCCTTAGATTAGTTGTCATAGGTGTTTTCTTGTATATATTATCATCAATGTTATGTCATCACAAGAGAAATTTGGAGATTTGGAAATTTGGGTATCTGCCTATCTAGAGATCTAGAAGTCTGGAGGTCTGCCGGTCGGTTTTCCCTTCACTCCCACCATTCCCCGGATTCCTCAAATATTGAATCAACTTGTGCTTTATCAATGTCATTATCATAGCCTAATCTATCATAAATGAATGATCATTTAGAAATGGAATTTATAAAGTATCCTAAAATAGGAGAAGGTAGTAGTAGTAGTGGTGGTAGTATCATCAATAATAATAATAAAGAAAAGTCATCAATTAAAAGCAATACTAATAACAGATGGATGGTTTGTGAGAAAATTCATGGTTGCAACTTCTCTATCTATTGTAATGAGACCATCTTAAAACCTGCTAAAAGAAACTGTTTCATTGACTCTTCTTCTTCATTTTATAACTTTCATGATATTCTATCCGCGTATGGTTCTATTATACTTGACATATTTCTGGAAATACAACAACAAACAACAAAAACTACTACTACTAATACTTTACAATATATCATAGTCTATGGTGAGTTATTTGGAGGATGGTATCCACCTAATCCTACTAGTTATTCTGGTCCTTTAGATGTGAGATTAAGTCGAGATGGTAGACTTCTTGTTCCACAGAGTGAGCGTGCTATTCAAGAGGGTGTGTATTACAGCCCACGTATTGATTTCATGGCCTTTGATCTCTACGTGGTCTACACTGACAAGACCAAGTCTGGATTTCTGCCTTACTCTCAAGCGAGAGAACTATTTCATCGTGCGGGTGTTCCATGTGTTGAGCCTCTGATGGTGGGCAGAAAGAAAGATGTCATGAACTATGACCCTGTTTTTGATTCCACCATCCCAGCTCGCCTCCTTCAACCCGCATTACCCCGCATGACTAATCTTGCAGAGGGTATTGTGATACGTCCATATGACGATCCATCTCATGACCTTGTTTATAAGATCAAGAATGAATCGTTCCGAGAAGTGTCATTCTCTTTTCGACCAGTGCCAGCAGGAGCAGCAGCAGGAGACGTCCTCATCTCTCGAATTGTGGGTTACGCTAATATTAATCGATACAATAGTGCACTTTCTAAAATTGGTCCAAATAACGCGGAAGAGGTTTTGGAAGAGTTCATAAATGATACTATGGCATCATTTATGGAGGATTTCCCTGAGACTGTCATTCGAGACTATAAAATACTGCGACTTGTGCTAGAAAAAGAATTTTATAAGTTGATATAGTAAATACTAAACGTAATATAGTATTGATGGTTGTTCTCATTTGAAGCAAGTCGTTGTTGTTATGACACGTGGAACTCAGCAGAGCATTGACTGAGTTGTTAAGCTTGTGAATATCTTCCCATCCTTCATTGATATCGCTCTGCAAGGGATTGGTCCCATTGCACGTTGTGTAGTAGACACCAAGAGATCTTAAATCGTTCTTAGTTGGAAGGCTTTTAACAGCGTTGTAACTGGGATCCATGCAGAAGTCTGCCAAGACAGAAGTAGTAAGCAGCCACACCGCACCAAGGATGAGGAAAATCAAATAAACTATCATTCCCCACGTGACAGCAAATTGAGACCAGCAAATCTTCTGCATGATATGACCACCAAGGAAAAGGAACACTGAAATGACAGCTATTCCCCACATCACGTAAAGACAGATGGTTCGGTAGAGACTCCCTTCATTCTCAGAGTGATCAAGAACCTTATTCAAAGCGTCTAAAACCTTGTCAATGCTATCCTGGAAGTCAGAGACGGCGTTATCATAAGACGCAAGATAAGACGAGATATCAACTGCATTAGCTGCAGCACAGGATTGTTTCGCAGCCGTGTATTCTGTAGCCAAGTCATCCCCCAGCACAGTAAGTTCATCCCCTTCACTGCTCATGTCATCAAAAAGATCTTTCACACCTTGAAGCGCATCGTTAATAGTATTCAAACCTTTATCTAAGCTGGTCATTCCCATAAAAATAAGCTGATCGAAAGCTACAACTAGAAATGCTAGCACATAGAATACAATAGAATGATAGAAACGATATTGTTCGTAGTTTGCGTTCTTGACATCAGGTAAGCATTTGCCGCATTCACAACATAGTCGACTCATAAGGCCTAGAAGCAGTCCCAGAAAAGCCAATGCTCCCAAGCAGAGGATGGCAAAAGGTACGTATAGCACGCGCTTCACATATTTCTTGTTAGCATCAAAATCCTGACCAGATATTTTATGCCCATACTTCACAAATGCACTTGGAGAGTACGTATCATTGAGATTGTCATAGACGAGAGTGGACAATTGTCTTCTCAACTCGTGACTTTCATGTTTGACTTCCACAACAGAAGATGTTGTTGTCAACATTCTTGTCAACATGCAGAGGCGCACGCAAAGTAACAATCACAGTCTTTGCCCACACAGGAGTAGTCCCCCAAAGCACACAAACTCAAGTTTCATGGGAAGAAACTTCCTTCTGTATTCAATGCTCACATTCGATTACCAGATCATTGAAATCATTGAGAAGAATGAGTCAAATCGTCACTGTTCAAGTGGGTCGTTGTGGTAATCAAGTAGGCTATGAGTTTTGGAAGACCATTGCTCCAGAACAAGGTTGGTTTGAAAATAATGATATCTATTCCTAGCTTGAAATATGAATGATGTCTATATGTGTTAGGAATAACTAACTTGGGAAGAAGTGTTGCGGAGGCTAAGTACGCCTCTGACTTTGGTCAGACTGATGTATGCTTCTCTGAGAATCAAGATGCCAATAGGTTTATTCCTCGATCTGTTCTTGTGGATTCCACTTCCACAAACTTGAATGCTATTCGTCAGGCAGCTTATGGTGAAATTTTCTCTCCTGATAACTTCATAGCCGGTGCAAGTAGCACCGGAAATAATTGGGCCAAAGGGCATATAGCATTGGGAAGCGAGATGATTGATTCGATTATGGAAGTGATTCGGAGAGAAGTTGAGAAGTGTGATACTTTGCAAGGCTTTCAGTTGATCCATTCTTTAGGAGGTGGGACAGGCTCAGGTCTTGGAACTCTGATCCTTTCAAAACTCCGTGATGAATATCCTGGAGTTGTGTTGGCATCTCATGTAGTTTTTCCTTCAATGAGGGATGCGGATATGGTAATAGAGCCATACAACTCTATTCTAGGCCTCAATGAACTAATTGAGTACTGTGATCAGTGCTTCCTCTATTCGAATTCGGCGCTGGAGGACGTTTGCACGGACATCCTTCATCGATCCTACACGGGGTATGGCGACATAAATCATCTTATTGCAAGATGCATGAGCATTGTAACAAGTGGCTCTCGATTTCCGGGCAGTGATGCATTTGGAATGAGAAAGTTGGCAGTGAGTACAGTACCATATCCAAGGATGCACTTTCTCACACCCAGCCTCGCGCCATTGACATCTTCAACCATGGCTCGCTATGAGAGTCTAAGCGTCCACCGAATCCTTATGAAGTTGTTTGATCATCGTTGCAATCTGGCTCATCCGTATGTTCATTCAACTCCAAGAGAAACTTATATCACTGCTGCTTGCCTCTTCCGAGGAAGAGCTACGGTGACAGAGATTGAGATGGAAGTCGCTCAACTTATTCAGCACTCTCACGATGAGTTTGTCACCTATATTCCGAATAATATCGCTGTATCGCTATGTCACAAGGCTGAACTAAACGGAGCACTATCGGCGGTGCTGTTGGCTAATAGTTCCGGTGTGAATGATCTATTCCAAGCAGCTGTCGACCATTTTAGTCGTTTGCTAAGTCGCAAGGCCTTTCTCCATGCATACATGATCGAAGGAATGGAGGAATTAGACTTCCAATCCGCCCGAGAGAACGTCCAGGATTTGATTGCAGAATATTATAGCTACTCCAGACCTACTGGAGAAGAATTCTCAGATGAAGGTGACGCTATAGTTCCTCCTCCACCTCGCCCAAAGAAAGCTAAGAATTATGAATTGGAGCCTTTTCAAACACATAAAGCATACAAAGATCGAACTGTTGAGAGGGCAGCAATTGAAAGAAAAATTAATCGAAATGAGCAGTCGCAATCGTCTCCAAGAAATCGCACATCAAGCGGTGATTATGACTTTGGTTTGGAGTCAGGTAGTCGTCAGCATCCCAATAAATACAATGATTTCGATAGTTTGGGCAATACCACGGAAGAATCTCTCGATTCGCACTTATTCCGGCACGGGAAACATTACTTGATCCCAGAGGTTCGCAGCAAGGATCAAGTAAAGGGCAATGCAACATCTCCTGTCTCCACACATCGTGCGAATCGAGCAGATATTAAGGAAGAAGACAGTGAGACAACCCATGAAGAGGGAAACTCATCCATCGACTCCATTTCACTCGATTTGAGTAAATATTCTCAACGAAGACACTATCCAGAAACAGATCACACCAAAGGTCTACTGCCTTGAATCATCAACTACCAGAAAGAAGCACATTGATGCATTCAATGATTTGATTAATTCAAACGGTCTCTATATTGATCATAAAAGGGAAGTGATAAGACTCTAAATTAAGGGCAGATTAGGCAGATGTAGGCTTAATATTCTTGACAGCCTCCAGTAACTTGTCTTTGTAGCCACCCTTCTCCAGAGCATAGTAGCCAACGGCAAAAGCAACGCCAACCGAAGTTCCAGCCAAAGCAGAAGTGGCACCCAGGCTTTGTTCGCAAAATAATGAGCTCATTGAGGTAACGAAAGTCCGAAGGGCAATAATAATAGCATCTCACCTGCCAAAGATCGCTCCAGCAGTCGCTCCAGCGGCAGCGCCAATTACTGAGTAATGATCCACTTTGACTTGCCCTTCATTATGAACCAATCGATAAGCGCGATCGTCAACTCCGGCCACATCGAGAGAGCCTTGGTAATCCTTAGCATAGAGCATGGACAAAGACAGAGCAACACCCAGTAAGGTGCCAGGGAAAGCGCATATACGCAACGAAGATCCCAAAGGGACTTTTCGATAAAAAGCATATGCTGGAGTCAGTACGGTAGTTCCCAGTATCGAACCCAATTGCACACCCTTCACAGCACAATGGGTAGTAAGCACACGAGCTGGATACTCTGGCATCTCATTGGAGTAGGCCGATTGATCAACTTTTCTATTCAAGTCCATTTCTAAAGATGAGAAGATATGGTACGAAGGTTAATAGGTTCGGGTTCGCTAATTGTAATTGTGCTGAGAAGCTTCAACATTGGCAAGAAGAAGCGATGATGCGCCAACCCCTATGGTGTTAACTTCCCGTCAGATTTCCAGATTACCAAATATCCAGGCCAGGCTAACCCAGGGCTCTTATGGTCGCAGAGAGAGCGAAGAAGAAGAAGAACTTGTTGAGTAGATTTCGATGAGTGATGGAGAAATCCACATCTGAAACAGGAGCAGTTCCACCCGAATCAAACAAATCTACTCTACCAAATTTATCCGGTGAATCAAGCCATGTCACAAATCCTCCTTTGGCCATCTATCAGGTTGCACTACTTGAATATTCTATTATCTGCTACTTTTGCTTTCCCACTCACTCACTTACTCACTCTTGTTAACCCTCCATTAATGACGGCAAGTAGATGGTAAATATCGACGTAAACACAAGCAATGATACACTACAAGGAACGACTGTTCTTTGGTTGGGATTCAAAACTGCGGTGAAAACAGGATTTGCCTTCCGCCTTCACTCGCGATGTTGTCATATTACTGAGGTGAGTGAAGGAAGAGATTCATACCCTTAACACTGACTCATGGATGGATATGTATGGATAATGATAATGGTATGATAGATAACGGTAAATGGCATTCCAGCATCTTTTCGTCGTCGAGATGGTCTAAAAACACTTTCCCATAATAAGGCCAAAATTATCACCGGTCAAGATCTTGATATTAACTATCGTGCTGCTTTAGAAATTGCTCGTGAAGGAGAGCTAGAGATTATAGTACCTAACTTAGAGAATGCCAAGACCACCTATCCCAAGAATGTGCCCAGTTCTTCACCACGTGATGTGCTTGAACGATTTAGTAAACTTATTGAAGTTTATAAACAAATGACACAACAAACAGATCGATCAGCAATGTATGATATTCCTGAAGATGAAAATATTACAGAGAAGGAGAAGAAAACATTTCTTTTGCAAGTGAAGTGCAAGTTTTCAGTAAATTCGAATGCGAATATTTCTTATAATGCGGTTATCTTTCGGAAGCAGCCAGCCTTTGTGAAACTATTTGATTCGTCATCTGAAAATGCTAAAGTAGGAACAGGAGGTACAGGAGGAATAGGAGGAGTAAAAGGTGGTGAGAAGACTGTATGTGCTTACACGACAAGTTTCTCTTCCCAATCTCTGCGGAATGTGGATGGTATTCGATGTTGGTTACCAACTATAGATAGTCCTGATCAACGCTTTATATTTGATATCACCATTGGAGTGAATGGAGACTATCAAGTGATGAGTGTTGGTAAGCGTTTATCCAGTCGTGTACAACGCTCTTCATCGGGAGCGGCAAGTCATGCGCCATCCAAAGGCAAGCGTACACAACATCGATTCTTCACACCTAACCGTATTCCAGCCATGCAGGTTGGCTTCTTTATTGGTAAAGTTGAAGCATATAAGATGGCACTGTATAAAGTACGAAGCAAGATTTGGATTGCTGCTGGTTTAGCTGATTATTTGAGTACAGCGGTAGGAGAAACAGAAAAGGGAGGAGGTCATAATGCTGATGAGTCATCTAGTTCTGCTAATATTCAAGTTAATAAGGGTAAGAGACCCAGAGAAGAGTCTATATCTGGTCAGACAGAGTCTGTCCGTAAGGTTCCCAAGTTAGAGAAGACGGGATATGCTGGTGATCAAAATAACATTGTTTTACCTTCTCCGCTTCAACTTCCTCCTTCTACCTCATCGTCTACTAGTACATTCAAGCCTATCATAACAGTGGCTCGTCGACTGTATGAAGAGCTTGTGCATCACTCATTTTTAGGGTTGGATATGGCATTGCGTCTAATACACAAGTTCACTGGTCATAAATATGACTATGGAGAGTTTACATTTATTTTTGTACATGAGCTAGGACGTGATTTTATGGCTTGGGATGGTTTTGTCTTAATTGATATGCGATTCTTGCATTCTGCTGAGAGGATTTACATGGAAACTCCCAGTCATTTAGCACTTTTGACTGCATATCTATATGCTTGGTTGCGTAGTTCGTTACCCATAGCTTCTTATGAAAATGAGTTTCTCTTACATGGTATGGTGGGTTATCTCATGAACTTTTATTGTGATGAAGTCTATGGTGAAGATGATGGACAATATTATTTTCAGAAGATGTATGATACAGTATTGGCTTTTGAGAAACAAGGTCGTTCTGGTCCATTAGCATCTTTTTATCCTGAGAGATATGAGTCATTCACATTGTATTTTGGTGAATACATGGTAGCAAAGTCTATTGTCCTTTTTCATATTATCGAGCAAGCAATTGGAGGAAAAGATCCTATGCGTGTCGCATTGAAACATCTTATTAAATCACCTTTAATATTTGCACAGATGGTATGTAAAGGTTTACCTTCCGCCTCGGGACATATTTCAGGAGATAATAGTGTCACATCATCTCCTATGATTCTTAGTCCTGCTGATAGTCCAATACCTCCTGCCAGTCCTCCTTACTCTCAGACAGACTCTTTGGCTGGACAAGAAACACCCTTTTCGCCTAATGGTGGCTATCAATCCCCTTATCCTTACTTTCAGCAAACTGGTGCAATGTCTCCTTTTATCATGTATCATGGAATGGGGGGTAATTATGGAACAGATGGTCGATATAGAGGCAATCTCAGTCCATATCCTTACTCTCAATATCCTTCACCTTCAGCCTCACCTGCGGCTGGAAGCGATGGTGGTGACTCGAAAGCGTCAATCACTTCAGGAAACATCTGGGAGAGAGAATTAACTTCCATGACGAGTGAATGTCTTAGTGCTGAATCCTTTCTTGCTATTCTACGACATGTTTCAGAGGCTTCGGTGCAATTGGATGATCGAATTATTGATCGCTATATCTATGAATGTGGTGCTTTATTTCTTCGTCTAAATGTATCTGTTAGTGATCGTGTTGAAAACAAACCACGTACGATCACAGTTACGACTGAACAAATTGGTTACAAGAATGGTGGTCGTCTTGGAAAGCGTTTTGGTCGAAAAGGTGAATTACCAATGTTAATGGTTGAAGATCGTGATGACCACCTCACTGAACCTTCACTTCTCTATGATCAACATATATGTACCCATAAACAACAAGCACATTCACGTCCAGGAAGAAGAGGAGGTAAACGTCGAAAAATAGTGGATGTTACCACTTTGACAGATGAGCAATATGCAGCCAAACTTCGTGCTGATCGGGAGAAAGAACTTCGAAAATCTGCCTTACAACTGGTACGTGACAGGGAGTACCCTGTTCGTTATGTCATTCTAGATTCATCTTTTCAGAATATTTTGGAAGTACAAAATACATCCCCAGATGTATTATTAGTGGAACAATTAAATGCAGATTATGAAAACCTTGGTGGTGTATTGGAAAAGCATAAAGTATTCTTACAGATTCAGGCTTTGCGATCCTTGACAAGAAATAGAACAGCTTTTATAGATCAAGCAATTCCACAAGCTATGGCGATTGATTTACCTGTATCTGCTAATAATAATACTAACTCCGCGACACCTGCTGCTCCAACTGGATCTACTACTACATCTAGTCAACCAACAGGAGATTATTCAGCTCGTGTTCAACTTAAAGCATGTGCGGACTGTATTCTTGGTGTTGGTGGTACAGGATTGGAAGCATCTGCTGTACAAAGCAACAGTTCTGTTTTTGTTCGTGCAGAAGCAGCATTTGCTCTTGCACGTTGGCAAAATGAACATGCTCCCTTTTCTTTAAATTATAGTGAAAATGATGACACAGCACTTGGTTGGCCAGCTATGGAGCTTCTATTAGATTGTATTATTGAACTCTTCATGGATACAACACGACAAGAACCTATGGTATTAGATGAACGAGATGAAGGTCCTACAACTCTTCGTAATGCATTACTACTTGCTCTTTCAACTATCCGATCACAACAAGGATATAGTCCTAAAGAAGTTATTGAAATGTTACTTATTTTCATGGAGCATATGGATGATCCAATTGATATCCTAGCAGCTGCTGAAGATAATCCTAACCTTTCTTCCAATCAGCAGTTTTTCCAAGCAGATGATACACATTCTAAGGCAGTATTATTCCTTGCACTAAGTCGTTTACGTTATCCACCTATTGATGCAACTCGTAATAATAATAGTAGTTATGGTAATGATGAACAAGCAGTATTTCGTGTAGCACGAGCTGCAACACGTTATATCGAAGATAGTTTTACTCGTGCTCGTGCACTGGCTCGTATTGACCATCTTCCTGGGGATGCAAATCGTTTACCTCGCTTACCTGGTGAAGGTCTAGCTGTTGCAGCTGCTATTAGTTGTCTTGCTGAAGCCGATTTACAAGCTGTGCGTGATTTCTCTAGTGCTCGAGGAACTGGTGGATCAAAACTTCGTTTATTGGATCAGCTTTCTGCACCCATTGGTCATGGTTTAATCACTGATTTCTCTTACACGACATACTTTCTTAAACCAGGTATTGAAATGAAATGTCTTATGGAAGAAGGAAAGAAAACAGGAAGAGGGACAGGATTAAAAGATGCCTTTATTTACTTCTTATGTACTCCAGCTGTACGATTGGCAGCATTTGAAGCATTTGTACGATTAAGCTTTGCTTTCCATCATGCTAAGGCAGAACGAAATGAAGTTGCTGCAGCCAAAGCTGCAAGTAGTGGTAGTGGTGGTCAGTCATCTTCACAACAAGAAGCTGGATGGTTTCTCCCTGCTGCAGTGGAAGCTTTACAAACTCTTCTGGAAACAGAGAGTTCAGTTTATGTGAAACAACAGGCTGCACATATCTTCTTTGATACTTTACTAGAGCGACCTGGTCGTGTTGCGATGGAAAGCTTAAGTCTTGGTCATGTATGGGGTTGTCTTGGATGGAGTGATGTTATGGCGTTTACATTCCCTCATCGACCACCAATTCGTGAAGAGGTTGGAACAAACCAAGTGAAACCTTTCCTGACTTGTCGTAAGGCTCGTGAAGCCTTCCAGCGGAATACAGGACCAGGTGGTAAACCTGCTAAACTCATTTGTGAAGCTTTATTACGATCCATTGGTCGATTTTCTACATATAATCAAACTGTACGAGCAACTCTATTACAAGCATGGATCTATGTCTTCCGTCGAGCTGCTCCACGTGTACTCACAGCGGATGGAGTGGTCGGTGGAGAAAGTGTTATTCGTGATGCTGATCTTCCGCTGCCATTTGACAATGATCGCTTTATCATCTCAAATCCAACTGAAGCCTTCTGGGATTTTGAACAGGTACACGTACCTATATCATAGCCTTCGTCTTCTTTCTGATCAATAGCTGACTGTCTCATTTGTGTGTAGAGTTTGCAATATGGACCTCAATATAAAGCTCCAGTAACACCTCGTCTAACAGCTGGTAGTAATCCCTCGGCATCAACTGCCATCCCCTCAGCTACTACCTTGAAACTCAGTACTTCTTCATCGACAATGATGACCAGTCCCATAGCGAGTTCGGCTAATACTCCCGTCAACAAAGTTGTCATGCCCACGTTGAAGTTCTCCTTGACCAAATCTCAGCCGTCTCCTTCGCATGGATCATCTCAAGCAAATCAGCAGCAGCAGTCATTCGGTCAACAGCAGCAACAACAACAGCAAGCACATCCTGCTTCTCTCCCTTCGAATCAACCTCGACAGCCACCTGTAGCTGAGAAGAAACCAGCATTCAAGCTTGTGCTGTAATTCAAGGTGCTTCGCTTGGTCGGGTTTTGATCTGATCTGTTGGCTTGGAGAGTGATGTGGAATTACTCCAGGCAGAAGGTGTAGGGGAGGGAAGCTGCGAGTCTTGTCTTTAATAATTAACCAGGAGCCTTGCACTTGATTGACTGACTGCTCGAGATGTTCAAGTCAGTAACAGTTAGTTACAGTTAGTTTGGTTTAGATTTACAGGAACTAACAACATATCTCACAAACCTTCTAATTGTCACAATCAACAAAAGCAACGTCAACATCATCATCATGTCATTATTATTATTATTGATGATGATGATGATGATGATGATGTGATTGACAATAAATGATAATAATATACAAAAGAGACAAAATACTACATAATACAGTTTTCAGTAAGACCTTGTAGTTTCCATGAGAAGCAAGCAGATGTTCTCATAGATATATATATATAGAGAGAGAGAGATTGACTCTACACCAGCTTTTGCATTAATTGCAAACGATAGCTAATTGTCTCATAAGACACTTGACGTGCTCCACGACTTTTAATCACTCGATAGCCTTCTGTCTTCTCATTCTTCTTCTTCATCATCATCTTATTGTTCTTTCCCTTTCCTTCACCAAGAGAATCACTCGGTTTGGATGAAGAAGTAGAAGAGGATAATGATTGATCATTAGATGGAAAGATTAAAGGTAGATTATGTAGACGTAATTCAATACCTGTACATCTCTCACCAACACGTTGTAAATGAAGTAACATCGGTGAATAGAAAATCAACAAACGTGTTACAGAAATATAATCCTCTGGATCAATTTCCTTTGGTAGATTCATTAAATGATGAGAATGATGAAAAGGGTAATCTTGTGCATTACTTTCAATCTTTTTGATTTCATGTAAGAAAATGATAATCTCTTTCATTGGCATATAAAGTGCACGACTAACACGACTTGAGAAATCATAAATTGCAATGGTTAAACCAGATTGTAATTTTCTTAACCGTTGACTATTAATATATCGTAAAGCAGCTTTAGGAGCTCCTAATGTTGATGTTAATAAGAGACTTTTCTGATCAGAACATCCATAAAGTACTTGAATGATTAACACAGTCGTTGAACCTATCATACCACTACTAGTACTAGTACCAGTAGTTGTAGTTTGACTTCTGTTAGTTGAAGTAGTAGTGCTAGTAGTAGTGGTAGTCATTCCTGGTAGTTCATTCATAGTAATGACTTGTTCTTCAATTAATCGATCAAAGGCTAAAGAACTATCAAAAGATAGAATAGAAGCAATTTCACGATGATCTTCACCAGCAGATTGGACAAGTAATCGTCCACTTTGATATACTGCTAGCACATCTTCACTATGCAGACTACTACCACCATCTGTAGAACTACGTGTTGTTATCCATGGAGATGTACTACTACCATCACTTCGACTTGAAACAACACGTGTAGTACTACTTCTTGATGTACGACGACTACTACTACTTCTAGGTCTTCTTCCTGATGAAAACCCATCAGAAAGACTTCTTCGATGAAACTTCTCAACAATAACAAGACGTTGTAGAATGAAACGATGTAATAGATCTGACATGGGTCCATGCTTTCTTGTCAATGTTGTTGTTGTTGTTGTTGTTGTTGTCATTGTTGTTGACGTGATGTTTTGTTTATGATATTTAGGATAAGGATCAATCTCTTCTATTGTTAGATATTGTCTTGAAATAAGACGTCGAATAATTGTCATTGATAATTCACCAAATGAAACAGCACCTTCATGATTATCTAAATCATTCAAATTCACTGATATGACTTGTTCTAAATCAATTTCTTTCTTTGTTTTACGTGAAGAACTTAAACTTGAAAGAGGTCGACTTACGAGAGATAAGAAAGGTAATAAGACATCATCATCCTCCTCATCATCATTATCATTATCATTCTGTTTCTCACTATTTGATCTTCCTGATCTTCTTCTTCTTCTTCGTAGATGTTCAATTAAATCTGTTAATTCTTGATTAATTCGTAATGATTGTAATCCACCTTGTATTTCTAATTTATCACGTATTGTCATTTGATGTGCACGTTGTTCAGGTGTTAAGAGAAGATATTGTATAAGAGATAGATCATGTTCATGATGATGACTTTGATTATAATCAAGTCGTAAGAAGGATTGATAACCATCTTCATAGAGAAGTTTCTTATTTAGAAAGTCTTCATAGATAACTTCACGATCAATTGTTTGAATAGAATATGATTGATTGAATAGATGACGTTCTCGATCTAATTGATAATCTAGCCTCTGACTTGGTGTTAGAAGACGACCAAAAGGAAGAGATTGGGAATGAGGTTGATGAGGTTGATGGTGATGATGAAGGAGCATGTCTTTGATCAACAAGTCTATCACATGTCTACCAGAGAATGGCAAATCATCCTTAACATCCTCCTCACCCTTGTCATGATGATTGTTATTGTTATTGTTATTGTTATTGTTGTTATTGTTATGGTCAAGTCGTGCTCGACTTTCACTTCGAATGAACTGACAACCTGGAATAGCACACAATCCTAATGGTTGACAACAATGATAACAATGTTGTTGATAAAGTGCATATAGCATTTCACCAGGAGAGAAGAAAGAAGGCAAAGGAGGAGTAAGAAGAGCAGGATCATCATCATCATCATCATTATCATGGTTATTATCATTGTTGTTGTTGTTAGTTTGTTGTTGTTGTGTTTGGTAAAGATGTTGATGCATTTGTGTACTTCTTTCATCTCTCATAATCATTTCTTTTAACTCAATTATCATAGGATGAGTTAATAATGAATCAATTGTAATACGTTGATTTATTAATTTAGGATGAATAGGATCATCAAATAGTTGTAAATGTTGTTTCTTCCATGTAGTTGAGATATCTAATAGAAAGTAATCTTTGATCATAATAGAGTCATCTGTTGCTGTTGCTGCTGCTGCTGCTGGTAAGAGACAAACATCATCCCACCATCGTAATAAATGTAACACTATTTTAGATAGTTTTGACATCATACTATCTGATAGAGTAGTCTTAGTCTTAGCAGTAGTAATGGTAGTAGTAGTAGTCTGAGATGGTAATCGTAATGAAGATGGTGAAGTCTTTCTATTGAATATATTGATGAACACTTTATCTAATTCTCTAGCAAGTTGATAGATTAAATCACGATAAGTTTGATGATTTGTAATTTGTAATTCAATTTCTCGTCCTTCACGTTGTTTTCGTCTTGCTAATACAGGAAGATACAATTGCATTAGATTACTACATTGATTTACTATAGTTTGGAAGATTGTAGGATTAACAGAACGAAATAATAACCAAACATCATTTCCACAATGTGGTAGATTGTTAAAATCAATTTCTTCTCCATTATGTAGATCATTTAATAGTTTATAGAATCGTTCATTACGAGGAGGAAGGTTTTGTTGTGTTTTGTCATTATGATGATGATGTTGCTGCTGCTGTTGTTGTTGTAACATTCTCTTAGATGATGATGTTGATGATGATGTATAGAAGGCAATAGCATGATGTAAAACAATTCTTTCAACGTCTGCTATACCTTGTATATAATCTTCAAAGTTAACAGATAATCGTTGACATAGTAATTGACTAATATGTGTTCCATGTAAACCGTGAATATTATCAATCACAATCTCTTCTACAGGTATTCCTTCATCCATTGAGATAAAGATGGCATAAGCATGTACTACTACTACTGACTGAATACTTGTTGTTGTTGTTGTTGTTTTAGGTTTATCATCATCATCATCATCATGATCATGATCGTGTTGTTCTTCTATTACATCTGTAATAGTACCACCAGACGACTGTAAGATATCCTTTCTATTATTACCACTACCATTTCTTTGTAATCGATGTTGTCGTAGACTTGATCGTCTTCTTCCTGTAGAGTAGTTCTCAGCATTACCATTACCATTACCACTTATTACATTACGACCACTTGCACCAACAGAAATAGCTTTTCGTCTCTTTACCATTGTAGTCTCTTCTACTTCATCTCCTTCTTCTTCTTGCTTCATGTTGTTATTCTCTATATCATTCATATATCCATTACTACTAATACTACCACCAGCACCACTACGGGGTGTGATGAAGATCTTTTGTAAAGTTGATCCACGTGTAAGTTGTGCTGGACGTGGAGCTTGTGCAACTGTTTTAGGTGTAAGAAAGAGAGGAATATGTTTAATAGAACGACGATGATTATGACTAGATGATAGAAGTAAAGAAGAAGAAGATGGAGAAGGAGATGATGATTGTAGATCTACTTTATTCATCGCATGCAATAGGATTTCTTCATCTTCTTCAAGTGGTTTCGATAAGATGGCATCATCATCATTCTTCTTCTTACTACTATTATTACTACTAGCAGTATTATTAGTATTATGTTGTTGTTGTTGTAATTGCATCAAAGTTGTTTTCCAAAGTGGTTGTCGTATAAATGATTCAATTCGACTTTGTTGACAATAATGACGAGGAAGTACTTTCTCTAGATCTTTCATCATGTTATCATCTAGTTTATCATCATCTCCCATCATCATGTTTGTGTTGTTGTTGTTGTTGTTATCATGTACTGGATGTAGACAAAGTGATGCAGATGCTTGTAATACAACTTGTTGAACAACTGCTTGAGCTGTCCTATTGATAACTTTCTGTCGTATTTGAGATAACACTGTGATTTGTCTTTCTAATGGAGAACGATTAACTTCTTCTATCTTTGTATGAACAATTTCTAATAATGATGACATCGTGTCATTTGTACTACTAGCAGCAGTAGTAGCAGCAGTTGTTGTTGTTGTAGCAGCAGTTGTAGTTGTTGTAGTAGTAGTAGATATGGATGGATTATCTTGTTGACCAAGCCGCTGTCGTTGTTGTTGTTGGTTAGATAAGATGATATAGACAAAGTAATCTTCTTGAGATGTCATCGCTGTTAATCGTAATTCAACAATACTATTTTCTGTTATTTTCAATTCTCTTAACAAATATTCCATACCAGAAGATGTAATAGGTAATAATCGAACATGGCGATCTATATAGACCCAATTTTGCTGCTGTTTTTTCTTTCTCTGATAGACATCATGTGAATGTGATGCAGAAGTTGCTGCTTTTGTTGTTTTGGTTATTATCTTCCAAACATCTGGATCACGTGATAATCGAGAATGTTCTCTAGTATGTAACCAATTCTTTGCTATTGTTTCTTCTAACATTGATCTACTACTTTTCATCATTTGTCGAGTAGTATTTAGACATTTTACTACAAAGACTTCTCCCCAATCATATCCAATCATATTCTCTTCTCCTTCTCCTCTTCTTCTTCTTCTATCTTCTATTCCAACCAATTCTTCTTCTTCTTCAAGCTTGACTGCTTGACTTAATGGTGAATACATCATAGATGACGAGATCATCTCTTCTAGTATCTTATGCATAGCTTCATCTTTAACAACATCATCTTCCTTCAGTACCTTTCTATCACTTGGACTACTTGACTTCTTCCTATTAAATGATAATGATAATGATGATGATAATAGTGCTTGATCTGGAAAGAAGTTTTGCATAATTACTTTAGCTTGTTGTTGAATAACTTCTTGACGATATCTTTTATAATATCTCTTTATTAATTGTTGTTGAATTATTGATTTATTTTGATGATAATGATAATAATAATTCAAATAAAATTGTTTTTGATAATAATGATATTGATTCTTTTGTTTTATTTGATAAAATAGATTAATATAACTATCTTGTATCCTTTGTCTCTTCTCATAGAAATACTGTATTATCATATGACTTCTTGCTTCTTCTAATGTTAATATTTCACGATCTCTTTCTAATGACATATCTTCAATCTCTTTGAAATGATAATTTTCATTTAATGTTGATATTTTAATATCAATTTTTTCTTTATCTACAGAAGTATAAATATCTGTATGAAGATAGGTTAGAGATAGATTTTGTGGTAGATTGTGTTCAGGTAGACTATCACTACCACTACCACTAACACTAACACTAACACTACTACTACCACTACCACTACTACTACCACTACCACTACCACTACCACTACCACTACCACTATTGGCACTACCATTAGCAGTGTTAGCACCAGCACTACTTTGTTGTTGTTGCTGCTGTTGTTGTAGTTGGTTAGCTTGTGATGCTTTCAATGCTTCAATGACAGGATCTTCATGATGATGAATTGTCCAAGGAGTATCACAAAAGGCTATAGGCCATATAGTAGAATGAACATTAATCATTTGTGCTGATTGATCATACATCAATTTCCTATCTTTTCCTTCTAAGAGATTCTCATCTTGATCATCCTCCGTTATCATTGTATTTGATACTATTGGTCGACAACGAAAAATAAAACGTGGATCAGAGATATAGGTATTAATTTGATTTAATACATGTTTTTGCATATCTTGTGAAATAAATGGTATACCCGTATTTTCAATTATTTCTTTATTATTGAATTGTTGTTGTTGACCATCATGTCTTATAGGATAACGTTGACTTGCAGGGTAACGTGTTGATTTCCAATTATTAAATTGATCAATAGTAGTACAAAGATAGAGTTTCAATTGAGTAATATCCACAATTAATCTCTCTCCCACAGCTAATCCAGGTATATCTTCAATGACTAATTCTTGTTGAATTCGATCATTCTTTGAATTTTGTAGATATTCATCATAAAGTGAGAGATAGACTTCCTTCTCTACTGATTTTGATTTCACATGAATCTTATGACTATGTTGAAGAGTTTCCTTTATCGCACATTTTCCTTTTGTCATCTGATGAGACGATTCTTCTTCATAAAAGCTATCATAAGCTACAGTAGTCGTCTGTCTTGAAGAGGATGATGGACAAGTGAAATCAATAAAGACTAAACTATCTGCTAAATAAGTAATAAAATGGAAAATAGCATGTGGATGTAAATATTCTAATAAATTTTCTTTTATTAAAAAGGATCGAATTTCTTCATGAGAGAGATAGATATTAATAGGATGATCATGATATTGATGAATAATAAAACAATCATCTGATGGTGAAGATAATTTAATTAAAATATCACTATATGAATTTCGATAAATTTTAACACAAAAATAAGTATTTAAAATAAATCGATTACATGCAAATAGATAATCAAAATTTGTTTCTTTCAATTTTTCACATTGAAAATTTGGTAATTCAGTATGAAATGGTAAACGATTTAATTGATGATTTAATTGACCTGGTAATGTCATATGTAGACAATTTAATAACATTTTTTGAATTTGACCATTTTCATAATGAATGGATGTCATAGATCTTAATAGAGAAGTAAAGAGAATAGGTTGATGATGTTGAAGTAAGATCAAGAGAATTTGTTTCATATGTAATGTTAATCGAAATGTCACAGGTTGAATCATATTCATTACTACCACAAAAGCATAATCAATAGTAATCAAAAACTTATCTAAGAAATGATACATATTAATCCATAATCTTAATTGATGAAAAGTGATTAATTGATGATGAAATTGATGATAATTTATATCATAGAAAAGTGGATTAGCACAACGAATATCATTATATACTAACGAATTCTGATAGAGATGATTAAAATATTTAACACGACGAAGAAAATGTAACATACCTATACATATACGATTTGTATAGATATTAATACGTAAATGACGAATTAACTTCTTGGCCATTTCTAATGATCTTAATTCATCTTTACGTTGACGAGATAAATACGTTGTTGTCGTTGTTGTTGTCGTTGTTGTTAATAGATCAACTCTGTCATCATCTTCTATCATAGTGGTAGTAGGGAATGTTGAATAACTTGTTTTGACATAGTCAACAGAACGTGATTGTTCATGATTAAGAATACATTTTGATATCCTCCAATTCATAGTATAATTGATATTATGATCATGTTTGTTATTGTTACTATTATTACTGTTATTATTATTCATCAATAATGGTCCAGTATAATATGACCGATTATATTGTAAAACTTGATTGACTTCTTGTGGAGTAAGAATAATATCATTTACTTCAGCATAAAGTAGTAAAGGTGATAAGAATACTTTATCAATCTGTAAATCTTGATATTGACAACTTTCTTCTGTCGTAAAAGGCAATTGTTGATTATTGCTATTATTGCTATTATTGCTATTATCAAATGACATTGTTTCATTCTGTCTACCAGAAATTTGAATTATTACATTTTTTGTAATTTCATCCATAAATACAGAAACTAAACAACGTCCATAAATAATAACAACAGAAGAAGAAGAAGAGGACGATTGTTTGTCAGACTCTCTCTCATATTTAATTAAAGTCATAACTTGACGAAATATAGCATTAAGTGTTTTACGATATTCTTGTTTTAAACGATATAATGGTTTACGCATGAATACTAAATGAATAGGAAAGATAGCAATTGATCTTTCTGCACGAAATGTTTTTGGTAAACTATAAACAGAAAAGAGAAGAAAGAGTGTATTATATAGATCATTACGATGTTGTTCATACCAATGTTTCATTGATTGAATCTTATAGTTTAAATCATTTACAATATACTCTTGATTTTTCTGATTTTTTATTAATTTCTTTAATTTTTGATTTTCATCATAATAACTATGATATTTTTGATTCATTGTTAATATTCTTTCTTCTGTATATCTTATTAAATCTCTTAATTTTAATAATAATTTACTCTTTTTATGCATTTCTAAATATAAATTAGCAGGTTCTATAGGATCATAAGATTGTTTTTCATCATCTTCTTGTTGTGCTTCTAATTTGTCTGTATAAACTTTAAGATCTCGTTCATAATCAAATATCTTACGATTCTTTTGATCTTCTCTCACTATCTCCAGTTCAATCTCTATTAATCGACTATGATGATCTTCTAATGTCATTGAAGCTAATTCCCAATCTAAACATTTCTTTTCTAATAGAGCTTTACTAACTATTGTTTGATTGTTAATTAATTGTAACTTTTCTTCTTGAAGATGTAAAACTTCTTTTGATTTCTCTATCATTAATTGAATACGATCTAAATCACGTAATGGTTCCCAACTATCAATACTCTTTACATCCTGTTGATTACTTTCTTCTGCTAGATCATGATTACCATGATGAAAATCAGCATGAGACAGGTATTGATACTTCCTACTTATCCACTCTACTTCTTCTTCTGCTACTATTTCTATCTCATTTGACTTTTTTTTCTTCATATCAAGTGAGTGTGAAGTTGTAATCTCTGGATTATGTTTATTTGTAGCAGTTCGTATTATCTTTTCAATGCTATGTGGTAATCTTGTTAGTAGTCGAGGCAATACTGCTGATTCTCTACCTGCTTGTAACCATGCCTTAGTATAACTTCCAGATTGAAACCTTTGATTAATCTTTGATAAGTTCTGTTTTCTATTAGCATTAGCTTTAGCATTAGCGTTAGCATTAGCATTAGCATTAGCATTAGCATTAGCATTAGCATTAGCATTAGCATTAGCATTAGCATTAGCATTAGCATTTGGATTGGGTCCAAAGAGAGGAGTAAGGATATCAAAAGACGATCCCTCTAGTTTCTCATAGGCTATTTGAGGAGATTGTAAATGTTTACAATCTTCAATAAACAATAAAAGACTTTGAACATCTCCAACAGAGTATTGTCTAAAGATTGTTCTTCTTTCCAAAGGGAAATAGAAAGTCACTCTCCAACTTTCAGGTGGTTGTATTAAACAACATGTACAAGGTGCTCTTTCAACAGGTGGTTTTAAAGGATGTACATCTCCTTGTACTTCCGCTAGATTGACATCTGTTGAAAGATCAGGCAGTGGTACATCTAGTCTACCATTATGATAATGTATAATACTCTTCGTTTGACAAGAAGAACAAAGAAAAGGAACAGGTTTACGACTTTTCCTTCCTCCTTGATAAATACTCACAATACAATAAAATCCACTCATATTCATCACCATTCGATATAATGCTCTACAACGTTTACGTTTTTCTTTCTGCCATTGATCTTCAACTAAATCAGGTATAACTCGTCGAGCTATATCAAAAGCTAATAATAATGTTAGTCGTTTACGTTCTTCTTCTGCTTCTTTTGCTGCTTTAAGTTCTTTGAAAATAATTCTGTCTCTAAATCCTCGATATAAAGCTTGAGCTTGTAAACTCAATTGTACAGCATTTTCATATTTCAATAAGTAGTTTTGTGCTTGGATAATATCAAGTTGTAAGACTGAACCTCGTATTTCTTTGGCTTCTTCAATTAAATGTAGAATTACATTAGTATCAGCACGATCATAAGGTTGTGAGATAGCTTTACGTAATAATATTTGAATATGTTTACGATATTCTTCCTTTTCTTTATTCTCACGTAATCTTCTTTGTTGATCATCAAAACGTCGTACAGCAAGACCTTTATACATATTAGCAAATTCTCCTTTATCTGTACGACAAAACATATCATCTTCTCGATAAGCTGGAAGTGGTCTAGTAGAAAGAACTTTCATTTGACCACCACGATCTTTAAAGATAGCTGTTACTACTTCTCTTGGTAATTCTGCTTCCATTATTGAAGTGGAAGAAGTAGACATTATCATTTGTGTTGTTGTTGTTGTTTCTTTTCTTTCTTCTATTAGCATAGAGTGTTCCATCATGCTTGTATTATTGGATTTGGTAGGTCCAGTGTGATCTAAGTTATTTTCGTTAGATTTCATAGACTTGTCTGAGTTTTCATCTCGTGCTTCACTTCCTAACACTTGACTGAGGATCTTCAAAGAAGTGAGATAACGTTCTTCTGGAACTCCTTCAAACTCTTTTCTCACAGAGATTGGAATATCATCGTTATCATCAATCATATTCATCCATGTTGTCGTATTGACTCTCTTCCTCAACCCATCTGACGACATTGAAGATATCAAACGACTCTGAGAAGAAGAAGATGATGATGATGATGATGATTTCTTCCTTTTCTTCTGATTGTTCCCATTGGATTGCTCTCTTAACTCTTTTAACTCTGCTAGAACATGATTTAATGTCTTCTCTGTCTTGAGATAAGGACTATTCTTTGCTCGTTTTATTCGTTCTTTTTCTTCTATTTCAGCACGATAAGTTTTTGAAAAAGCTAATGCATCATGTAAGATTTCCATTTTCCCTTTCAGATGAAATAATGGATCTTTCCCTCCTTTATTACTATGTTTATCTTCATCTTGAGTTTTATTATCAAACATTTTAATAATAAGATCTAATTGAGTATCTTTAGGTAATAGGAACGGATTTTTCTTCCCTTGAATATCTGGGAAAAATTTCTGCATAACGTCTAATTGACAAAGTTGTTGACCTTCTTGCCATATTTTCTCTGCATAATTAATACCTTGCCAAGTAAAAGCAGGAAATGTTGTTGATGCATGAGGGTAGAGAGTTGGAGCAATGGTATCTGTCGTAGATGCTTTCTTCGCCTCACAGGCTTCACATGGTATATCAGGTGGTACAGAATTAGTTCGAACAAGATAGTGCATACCACAATGTCTTCTACCAATACAAATCTTATTAATAGCGTTGATATCAGACTGTACTTTTAACTCATCTGGAATTATCATATAAGCCTTTTCCAATGCTGTCACAGCTTCTAATTCAGTGGGAAATTCTCCAACATATTTCTGTTCAATAGCTTTTACAGGTGGTTCTAGATTACGAGTATATCGCTTCACGTTAGAATGTACTGCTGCTGACGCTGGATACAGTTCTTGGGTGCTATAATAGCCAATGACCACACAATAACTCCGATGATCCTCACCCAATCCATATAGCTGCTTACTGACTTTGCTTTGTTTCACTTTAGCTTCACGATTACGTTGTTTTATTCGTAGTCTAGCCCAAGCACCATAAGCCTCAGTGAAATCTAACGTTTGTAGCCGCAATGATTGTATGGCATCTTCAAGGCGAGAGAGAAAATGTTTGGCTTGCTGGATGCCATGTTCCAAGTAATGCTTTTGAGCTTCGGCAATCACTAACTGAAGGCTACGAAGAGTTTCTTCTCTCTTTTCAATACTTGCAGCAACTTCAGCAGCTAATTCCGCTTCAGCAGACCAGCTGCCAGCCTCTTGATAAGAGATGTGTTTGGTCAAGACCATATCCAAATCTACAGGATTGCCTAACTTTGCTGCCGGCTGATCTTTTGATAACACATTGATTTGTATGGGAGACGTGTCAATAGAGTGTGAAGTAGAAGCATCAACAGCTTTATGCTCAATAGAAGAACTCTCTGACTGGGAGACTGTAAAGCCCATTTGTAATCGAGTGATTTCACCCATTAACCCTATATTAGCATTACTTTCTAATTCAATTCGTCGGTCATTATCATATATAAATTGAAGAGTATGGTCAGCTGTAATCATTTTGTTGCCTGCTCTAGCGATATCAATAAATCTACGCTTGAATTCTGCTGTTCCATTAGCAATCTTATCACCATCGAGTACGATATCAGTGAATGCCTTATCTACACAATTAACAAAAACAACAGCAATAAGAGAAAATCAAATCAAAACAACTGTCATTCTACTCTCATAGGATTCATACCTGCTTTGTTGAAAAAGCGATTAAAGGACGTGCTATTGTCTTCAATATCAGCTGTGGTAATACCCAATTCAGGCATCTCTGGAAACAAATCACGAAGAATCACCCATCCTCGAACATGTCGATACATAGGGACATCATCAAAGAGTCCATCTTTCAAGTAGGTTCCATTAACAGAAGCAATGGGACTGTCAGAGACAAGGAATCCATCCAATCCAGCCAATGGATCACCTCGTGCTGACACAGAATCATCTTTTATATGCAAAGATTCTAATCGAATGGTTGTTTGACATGCTGCTTCTCGTTCTTCTCTTGTTAAACCTTGTGCTACAGTGGAGATGGTACGGTCTGTTTGATCATTAACAAGAAGAACAGTAAAATGGATAGAAAGAGTAAAACATGTACTAAGTGGTTGAAAATCAGAGTAGAAGAAGATTAAACCTCACTCACCTCTAGCTAAGAAAACCCATCCAGTTAAAGGTGGGAAGTCTCTTAAGGAAAGTGTGCCATAGGTTAGATCATAGACACGTTGTGACAAGCTGCTGCCACTGCCACTGCCACTGCCACTGCCACTGCCACTGCCACCAGTATTACCATTTCCACTGCTGGAAGAAGAAGAAGAAGGAGAAGAAGGTGAATTAGTAAATAGAGAAGCTTTGGCTAAATCTTCGAATGCACTTTGATCTTCATCACGAAGTTTACAGATTATCCATCCTCTGAGCTTCATTAGTAGTCGTCTTTAGATAAAACAATAAATCAAAACGAAAGACATAGACTACACCACTATAGTATAGTACAAGTATAACCAGTCTAACCCAAAGAGGATGATTCAATGAATGCTTGAAAGAGGAAGAAACCGTGCTCGAACGCGTTTTCCGGATCAAAAGTGTTTTTTATTGGGGTGGTACTGTATGTTCAGCGTTCGGTGTTTTCACGTTATCAAGCTGGCTTATCGAGAAACGTCATTATGGACTTCCCATAACGTAGGATTGCAAAAACCTGTTTTGGTGCGTTCGATCTTTCAGAAACGCTATTATAACGCCATCATAACGCCACAGCAATTCTATTTTCTTTTTATGAGAATGTCTGAGACAATAGACAATCTCTTGGCAACTGCTGCTTGGCTGCTGCTGCTAAGCGATGATCCTGTCGCGCAGCATGCTTCTGTGCTTTCGGGTCATGCCCGATACATCGAGATCGTCCTCTGCTAGCCAGGCTCGTTTCAAAGACGAAGCGAGGATGGATAAAGCAACCTTCCTCCTTCTCCTCCAGCGACTAACCAGTCCCATTGGTCAGCTTAGAACCAGTCGCGTCATCTCACCAGGTACTGAAGGCCACGAGCATACGGGACATTGCCAACCACTGGCAGCACAGTACTTCAACAGTTTCTCTATGTGTCCACCAAGTAACCGATGCTTTGTTACGACTCCGTGAAGAGATATTTCTGCAGCCGAACGCCCAGACGTCCCCATCTGCAAGAATCGTGAACAATCCACGACTCAATCAATATTTTGATAATTGCATCGGCCCATGAGATGGATCCCATATTCCTGCTGTTGTTGGGACTGAACAACAGCGAGTATTCCGCAATCGAAAAGGCTTCATCTCACAAAACGTACTCGGTGTTGTCGGATGGGACCTGACCTTCACCTTTGTTCTAACCGGTTGGGAAGGTTCGGCGCATGACGGTCGTGTCTTCAATGACGCTGTTTTGAAAGGCCTCTCACTACCTACTGGTAAGTTCTATCTTGGGGACGCTGGTTATGCTCTCCTACCATGCCTCTTGACGCCGCATCGTGGCGTTCGCTACCGCTTGAAGGAATGGCGTGCTGCCGACCAATCATATGGAGCACAATTTACGCCACTCCTCATCACTGCGGAATATCGTGGAGCAGGCGTGGGGCATTGTGAAGAGACGATTTCCTGTCCTCGCGAAGATGGCGAGCTTCTCGTTCGAGTTCCAATGTAAGCTGGTCATGTGTGCTCTGATGCTGCACAACTTCATTCGGCGGAATCAAGCAGCTGAAGACATGTTTGATCAGCCAACTAATAATGAAGAAGAGGACGATGATTCTCCAAGACACCATAAACGTGCAAGCTGCTGCTACGCGGGACAACATCGCACAGCAGATGTGGACTGACTACCTGCAGCAAGGGCAGCAGCAAGAGCAGCTTGTTTAACGAACAATATATGGTTCAGTACATGTACATTTACTTTGCTTTTACATTCATCCCATTCATCGATTGCGACTCTGTTTTACCATTAAAATCTTTTATCAGTTACATTTTGATTGCAAAAAGATCAGTTATTCACCTTCTGGCAGCGTCACAAACAGCTCAGCAAGCACCGGGTTCTCCGCCTAGAAGACCTTCAGCGCTATCCTTGTTGGAACGTTGGCATGCTGTGCCGTAAACTCCTTCACAAACTTGTCTTGTAATAATTCAAGCGCTTGTTGCGTCCGCTGTTACCTTGAGCTTGTTACCTTGTCGACCTTCACGACTCGGGTGGTGTTAAAATAGTTGCAACCATTGCTGCTTCTTGAACCCACCAAAACACATTCGAGCAACAGTAGGACATGGGCAGATGTCCAATGGAATGACATGAACGATAAAATATGAATGAAAAAGAGGTCAAACCTGACTGCTCATCGGATGCGTTGTTGGCCGTTCAAAGGACATAATATGAACAAAAATGAGGTCAGACCTCATTTGCAAAAATGCATTATTTCCAAAAATATAATAAACTTTTTGGAGGCATCGAACACGTCCAAAACGCAAAATAAGGCTGAGGTGAAAATAACGAAAAATAACGTGAAAAAACGCATTTTGGGGGTGACCCGAACGCACCCTTAGTCTTATTTTGCGTGGGATCCCATCGCCACACACTTTGTCATCTTGTCTCAATCTCAATGAATTGAATCAGAATGGAAGCCCTCCAATCCTTGGTCTTTGAAGGAAGATTAATTTTGCATAATCTTTATCGAATAGGAAGTTTAAATGAAAGTGAAACAGCTCTAGTGAGAGGAAAAGTCACTGATAATTTTCCGGATATCATTCCGAATGCTCCTTGGGATGGAAGAGGTTTATTACCCAATTGTAATAAATCGTTGGTCAATGGTGACGAAGTTCCTAATGATCTGTGGAAATCCTTGAGGGTTTGGCATGCTGGACTATCTTGTCAATTGTTGAAACCAAAAGAAGGAATTCTATTCGATGTCGAAGATCCAGAGTTTTTGAACGAATTCAAAGCTCCTGCCAGAGCACAGAATCAGAAAATTGGAACAGATTTCTTTCGAATTTTTCAGATGTATGAATTGGAAAAGGGCAGTTCAATTCCACCGAACATTGGAATAGAAATTGACGGTGATAATCATGTTTGTCTTTATCCGACTGGAGCTGATATCAGCTTATCTGATATTGAAGTAGGTCAAGCTGCCTTCACCATCGATGCTTTGAGCGCCTTACAGCCTGCTTGGAAGCCATATGCAATATTCCAGGTTCGGACTAGCGGATTCAACTGGCCCGAAACTTTTCCTTTAGATTCACACTTATTTCCATTTCGCCAGTGGGTGAGTTTGGTAATTAACTTTAGTGAATCGACGGCAGTTGCGATTAATGCAGCCAGAGACACGGAAAACTATTGTAGTGGAGATTTAACATTTCCTGAATATTCTTCAAGAATGTTAAGCATTGCCAGGAGCTTTTCCATGGACTGCTCTTACGATCATATTGATATGAATTGCTCAATATTGAAGGCATTACAACTCATGTTGGATACCGAATTGGCGAGAACTTAGACTAATGATTGCGTATTGCTAACAAAGGACTAGTTTCATGAGATGTTGAGTAAGAATGACTTGCTGCGCATGCTTTGGGGAAAGGATAGTTAATTAACTTCAATCTTTGTTTGTTTCTACATCACACATTCAACCACATTCAACAGTTATTATAATCATTTTTTGCCCGAGCAACGTCACGCAGGTAACAGACAGTTGAGGAAAAGGGCGGTCGGTAAGAGCGGTGGTCGGTCAGTCAAGAATGAATGCTCAGGCATGCAAGTTTGAAATTCCACACGAATAGGTCAATTTAGCGGAAAGACACACGGTAAGGAGTGAGGGGGTGGATATGTGGCAGATTGTTGGCCCTGCCTGCTTTGGCTGTGAACTCCTCACAGTCACTGTGAGACTCTTCTGTCCCCTCCATTCGATCGTTTGTTTCAACAGTGCCATCAACACGCTGTTTGCAAGGGTGGCAAATGTCCCAATCAGCACATTGTTCGCAATGCCAACGCATGTTCGTGATAGCCTTGTCACAAATCTTGCAACGCGGGCGACAAGAGGGGTCGTGTGGATGATGAAGATGGTATAGCATCATCAATGAGGAGTATTTAGCACGACGTAACGTATCAAATTGATAGTGACGATACTGACAAGTTTCCAAGAAGGTATAACGCGAATCGATCAGAGGAGAGCGCAAACACGTATCAGGATCACTTGTGTCAGCAGTCAATTTGGCTAACATTTCAACACAGCGCTGAGATAGCTCAGATGGGCGATGAGCAAGGCTACTCGACATCTTTCCATTGGATTTCTTTTTATGTACCGATGTTGAATGTGATACAGAATTCGCATGATCGGCATCTCCCACAGCTCCGGTACTCACAGGGTCTGGATCGGAGAAGTGTAATATGAAAAGATCGTCCGTCATCCGCTGCACTGCCTTGCTTAAATCACCCATCAAACTCTGCAAAGCTCGCGGTGTGAGAGCTGTTTTGCCGTCATGACGCAATCGATGCAAAACTTTGTTATAATCATGAGCACAAAAAGTGTCTGCGGAATCATCATCAGAATCTCCAAATAACAAGGAGGTAGCAGAGAACTGTGACAAAGACAATCTTCCGCAATAATCGTTATCTCCCAACAACAAATTTTCACCGCCGTTTACAAGATCGAAGGGATCTATGGTTGAAATGCTATCCATAGATCCACGTCTTCTCTTCCAAACAGGTTCATCTTCGAAATCATTGCTTTGAGTGCCATAACTGGCGGATATCGAGACATTATCGACAACAGTAACACTTCGCGGGTCTTCCCTTAACACGTTAATTTTGTCCATCAAGCACCCTTCCAATGCCAAAGAAGAGTCTTCGCTTATTACTCTTGACAGAGCACGCTTGCGGGGAAGAGGTATTGTAGATTCCGAAGAAGATGTGACTGTATCAGTATCATCCGCAACAATACGAACAGATTTGGTACAAGTTGGCGGGTTTGACGACACAACTGGACGGTCAGCCTCACCAAAGTCCCCCAAATCAGCAATGCCAACTACGGCAGGATTAGACAATTCAACCTTCAAGTCGCATGGTTGTGGAACATTGGCCTCCGTTTTTGTCGGTGGCACAGCGAGTTTCGTTTGCTGAAGCACGGTATCAATCGAAGTGTCCGGGGGAAAAAGAGGGAGTAGCCAAGAATTTACGTAATCCGTCAAGTTTCTCTCGAAATCGCTCATCAGCGTTTTAGCATAGGAGTTAATTAAATGCCCTTCGGGATTAAACCGCATAGCGTTTCGAAACACCAAACGAACATCCTGCAAAAACACAAACGTCAAACGTCATTCGAAGAACGAAGTAACAAAAGTACATGAAAACAGCTTACCTCAACAAATGCAGACAAGGTAGGATATTGACTGCTCCTTAGTTTTTCTCGCACAGTTCCAAGATCCATCGGGTTTTGAATGACAGTGAAGTAAAGAGGGATATTCAATGCGACTGGATCAACAGGTTGCCTAAAGGCTACGGCAATAGGCTTTCCAAATAGCGACTTTATGGTGTCACGACACCAACGATAGTGGGACTGGCAAGCTTGAGCTGAGCCACGAAATGGATCTTTCTGCATCATTCCACGATGCAATCGACTGAACTCCAAAGCCCAGAAATCTCCATCAAAGATTGGAGGACAGATAGGAGCACTGGTGCTCTGAGAACCATTGAAATCAGTCCCAACCGAAGGATCCGAAGATATTGACTGGGTTTCGTCCACGTCATTCGAAACTTTGGTTGATTTTTTATTGTTCGCAGGAGCTTTCTTGCATCCTTTAAAAATATTAACAAATGAGTTTTTTGCTGCTTGTCTTTTGCCAACATCCTCTCGCTTTCTTTCCGTGCAATATTTGGCGAAATACTGATGCCAGAATTTGTCGGTGGATTTGATTACTCCAAGGGCTTTGCAGCGGTGAAAAATGGAATTATACCAAGAATTTAAACGATCTCTTGAAGGGGTTCGCTGATGGGCTGGATGGCACCAAAAGATGAAATTGTCTCCTCTTTGAGGCGGGCAAGACCAAAGGTGGCATTGCTTAAATCCACGCGCTTGTGCCCACTTCAGGTAACCAACCAAAATCTCCTGATAAACGATCGTGCGAACAGAAGATGGACGGAAATAATCCACACTATCTAGGTAAGCGATGTATACACAGGACTGGTTAGGAGGTGGACAAGATGAATCGAACTCTTGTACATAGAGACAGAAGACGCAAACGTCGATTCCATCGATCGACTGAAACAACTGAATGCACTTTTGACGATAAGCAACGTGGGACTGAACAACAAATCCATCATTGGTTTGAAAATTGTCACGAATGCATGTTGGAACCTCAAACTTCCCATCATGATTCGATGTCATACGAATAGATATCGTTGAAGCGACGTCCCGATGACCAAGATGAACCAAAAGATCAGTCACTGCAGCTTCTAAAAAATCAGACAAACGGCTGCGAGGCAGCTTTGAGGCTTTCCACATGTCATGAACCTTGGAAATATCTTCACAATTATTGCCATGCAAAGACGGACGACCGTCAAAATCTCCATTCGAACTGTTCAGAGGGGATACGACAGCAGGTTTTTCAGTCTCTAGCAAACACATCGGGCAATTGAAAAATTGACTGCTATCTCGCCCGCCAAAATTACAAAATAGAGCACAAATTTGATGAATCCACGAGCCGCATTTATCGCATTCCACCCACGGCTCAGCAATTTCTTCATCAAATCGTCTCTTCAGAAGCGACTTTTTGGGTATGGTGGTGAACCCTGACACGCCTTCGAACAATGTAGTCGGCAAAGAAGCATAACATTTCTGGCACCAAATTAAAGTGCCGTCGGATGAAATAAAATAAACGGCATTTTTCTTGATTCGCTGCCCGCATGAACTAGCATAGCAGAACAGACTTGGTGTTTCAAACTTCAGGCACTTCTCACCACACAGCAGGCACAATGAGCCGCTGCACAACGTGCACTTGTGTTGACTTCTGCGATCGACCTATAGATATTAATGGGAGAATTATTATGAATATGTATTCCAAAAAAGCAAAAACAACATCAACTCTTACCTCTCGAGAACTTTTCTCCTCCAACACTTTCATTTCCTCCTCAAATTCATCAAGAAGCTCTTTCGCTATACGGGATATGTAATGACCAGCTCCATTAAAGGTTATAGCATTGCAGAAAACCAGTCGAACATCCTCCACACATTGACGAATGCTAGAATAATACCCACACTGTAATCGGCATTTTACAGTTCCTAAATCCATAGGATTCTTAATTATCTGAGGATAAGTAGGAATATTAAAAGCAACCGGATCCACAGGAATATTGAAAACGTTGGCATTTTTTGGATGAAGGAGAAGTTTCTGAATAATGGGCCGCATTAAGCGTGTCACATAACCAGTGCGCAAGGAAACAAGATGGGAGGCGACATTCTTTAATGAGAGACTGGCAGAAGCAGTGTTCTTCCGGGATATAGGTTGGCAATAATTGGTCAGATCATCCGCTGGTATTCTCTGCAAAACCTTGTCAATATGCTTCAATACTCGCGAGGAATCAACAAAATCATCAATCTTACAACTGGAATGAGGACTAAGATTATCCTTCTTAGATGATAGAACAGTCTTCGAAGCAAGAGAAGGACTCCTAGAAGTATCAACAAAGCAATTCGTAGAAATGGAGGGACACTCAGTGACCATAGCGATGTTTCTCATAGGAACAATCAATATAACAATTCCAGACTAAGAACTGTCTTGAAGAACAATGATTTCCACAATAATATCCTTTTCTTAATCAATAATCCGTTGGTACACTTATAGTAAATCCATTTAATGTGAGAAAATTCAATCAAGAAGAAAAGGAATCTATTCTTTCAAAATAGTCTTTCCCTTCTTGAATGTGTATTAAAAAGAATAAGAATATCCTAGTCCTGTCTGATAATGTCAGATAGAAGAGATATCAAAAGGAGGAGGAGGAATGTCTTCTTCCAGAAAGAGAAAGAGAGGAAGAAGATGGTCTTCTGTTGTTGTTGTCACACACCGACACGCCGCCGATGAAGTATCGCCACTGCCACTGCCACACTGGCACTGACGCCACCGACAACTGGCACACCTTCCGTTGCACTTTCCCTCCTAAGAGCAGCAGCTGCCCTCTTCACAGCCACTCATTTCATATTTAACTTCACCATGTCCGCTGGCTTGCATGAAACTTCTTTTGCTGTGGGAATGGGAATTGACAATCGTGTTTCTTTGATGAGAGCTTGTATAAATAAACGTGTTTATTGGATCTTTCAGACAATCTTTAATTAAAGCTGGGGACTATCGTTGCTCAATCTATTGAGTAAAAAATCTTCATCCTTAACTCCATGTGTTCATGTGACGCAATAATAATCTTTCATCTCCAAAGCTTAATTTCTCCATCTCTCGAGGCTGAGATTAACATACGCATAGGAACCTCAAGATCCTTGAGGTCTGTCACACCATCTCTACAATTCACTGAAGGGGCAACCAACCCCCGTAATTCACGAACTGGTTGGTGAGTCTGCATCAGTGTTTGAGCAGATGGCAAGGAAGAAACGTAACATACGAAAAGTCTTCCTGGGGAAGCATCATTGTTCCCAATCTTGGGTGTAGCGAAGAGGGACTTGGATTGTGTAGCTTCCAAACCAGCTACTGTGTAACACTGTTCTGGAGCACGGAAGTCCCAATATCGAATATGCCGATCACTTCCAGCGGTAATCAGATAAGAAGGGCTATTAATGGAGATTCGTCCCAACATAGCACGCACCGAAGGGCTGGCTGAGTCCTTTCCTCCATAAAACGGCTGTACCAAACCGATTGGTAGTGGTTTGAAAGGATGACTAGGAAGTGGTAGAGGCTTCAGAACTGGTAGAGGAGCTTGAGCGACTCCTGATTTGCAATCATTAAGCAGCACCGATCGGAAGCACTTGTAACAATCACCCCCCTCAGGCAAGCCCCAAACAGCTGCTTCATTAGTTCCTGCAGCAACAAAGATGTACCCACCTTCTGTAGAGCCTAAGCCAGCACTTTCGGAAGGTGATTTGAAAGATTTACAACAGGCCAGCCGGTGGATTGCACTTCCTGAAGAATGAGCCCAAAGAGAAGTCATTGCCCCATAGCGCACATCCCATAAAGCTAGATATCCTCGCGAAGTACCCAAAGCAACCCATTGGCGATCACCTGAAACTGTCATTGCAGTAACAGGACCCAGCTCTGGACGAAGGGGAAAAGAGAACACCGGCTCAGCACACCGCAAATCCCATCCACGTACTCCTTGAGGAGTAGCAGCAACAACCAAAGATGCGTTGTCGGTATTGTAATGTTGCAAAGCAAGAACAGGTCCCTCAGAGACACTGTATGAGGAGACCGGGGATTGAAGGACCCGAACAGTCGAAGGGGTGCTGGCGTTACCCTGCAGCTCTACACGCCAGACATGTACATTGCCATCTTTGTCGCCCGAAGCAACTGAACGAGTGTGTTCAACACACACGGCATCAATCACTGGAACAGAGTGACCTCGATAAACACCTGCACTGCGAGGAAAGGCCACGCGATCTAAATTCTTTGATGCCCAGATTCGGACTGTTGAGTCCGTCGATGCTGATACAAAATAACTATGATCAGCAGCAACAGAGATACGATTAACAGCAGCTATGTGTTCACGAAGGGTCATAATCAATCCTCCAGAGCAAGGTCGCCATGACGTATTTCCTCCAACTCCACCAGCACCTGTAGCTCCGACAGCACCGATGGTACCAGCAGCGCTATTGATGGTATTGCTCTGAATAACACGGCCGTCATTCACCGCTGACGAAGAAGTGAGTCCATTAGACCCATCAAGAGCGCCATTTTCTTCTCCTGCTATTCCAAGTGTTCCTAGATCCACCGGAAGAGGAGGAACGCGAAGTGCACGCAATCTAATTGTCACAGCAAAGGAATTAACAACAAAATGATTCACAGAGCAAAACAGTTCACCAATAACTGACCTTCGAAGAAGAACGATGCTTTCCATATTTGTCCAGCTATAAATTGGACGGCTGCGAGTGAGAGTGTTCGCCCAAGAAGCCACTCTGCCGGCAGCTCCCTCTCCTGCGACAGTTGATGCAGACGTAAAAGTAGAAGGTGGAACACAAGTCATTGCTGGAGAAAGAGGCAGCACAACAGCTGGAGTGGGTGCCGAGTTTGTGCTAGAGATAGGAGCTGAAGAAAGGTCTTCAAGATTATCTGTACCAGAAGAATGCACTAAGCTTGCCGTGTTTCCTCGAAATAAGTCATAATTTTGGGCAGTGCTACCCAGATATAAAGCTTGGATAAGAGTCCTATTCCGAATTTCGGATGTGGTTAAATAGAGATCTCGCTTACGCATATCATCGCTAATATAAGGACAACCTCGAGTCAAAGGAACATAGAGAGATTGCACCATCCCTGCCCCAGAACTGACATTCATCACTTCCACCACACTATCATACACTTCTTCATTATTATTCAAAGTTGCTTTTCCAATAATTTGCAATAAAGGATGTCGAGTGTAGTTAAGCTTTGACAGTGGTCCCAATAATTGAATTCCAGTTGGGTGTCCTGATGCACTTCCCACGAGTAAGTAATTCCACAGCCCCCCCTTCGTTCGAACCTCTTTACTAGTTTTAACTAGATACTGACGCAGCATTAACAGCTTCTCCTCCTCTTCTTCTTTGCTCATTTGAGCAAGATTGTTCTCTTGAATAAATGAACCTCCACTACTAACCAGCAGATCTTGTCGAATGAGTACACCTTCTGAAGTATGTAGAGATATAAACTCCTTCAGTAGTGCTCGGACATATACAGGATGCGAAAGCGGTCTCTTCCAACACTTTTCTCTTTGGTAAAGCGTTTCAATCTGTTTTGGAAATAGATCTTTCAGAGAAACCACCTTTTGGATGTGAGGAAGCAAATAAACTGCAGTATCAACAATTCCCATCGATTTTGCAGCACTTCCAATCAGACGTCTAACAATACTTCGAATTGAGTGACTTGGATGGACCACCAGCGGACAAACTCGCTCAATCAGTTCAACTATTAGTGGGCGAGCAACAAGTTCTTGTTCTATTAGTGCATTTGTAGCAACAAGATAAGCACGACAAACTCGCTCTTCCATATCTAGAAGAAGTTGCTCCATACAAGGCAGAATGTACTGAGACATAACCGTTGATCCCATAAACGCTGCCACAGAAGGAATATGCAGGCAAAAGAGAGCTCTCAACTCCCAATCCGGGTCAGATAGGAAAGTGAGCACCTGGGTAAGAATCTTGTCCATGCATCCTTCTTGCCCAAAGAATATACAGAGAGCAGGAAGAGATGTTAAAAGAGCCTTCTTCACAGCAGAGTCTGCACAAGTGACTGCTCGAGTACGACTGCTAAGACCATTCCCTAAAGAACTATTCATTCCACCACTTCCTGCCAAGGAAGGACTGGAAGAGGATCCTAAATATCCTGAAGCGGCTCCAACAACGGAGCTTGTGCTATCTAAAATTAGATCTCTCAAGCATCGTCCCATTAACTCCTTCAAAACATTATACTTGTGCTCGAAATTGAAACTTGAGCCATTGACAAAACCGGAGTTCAATCCAGATGAAGGAGGGTTAGCAGCATCTGAATTAGCATTTCGAACAATATTAGCCCGATGAGCCGCCATTAAAAAATCTCTGGCTGCGAGAACAAGATCTCCAAGACACTGTGCAGTGCATGCACGGACGCTGACCTCGGGATCCTTCACTACCTTACCCAGGGATGGAAGTAAATAGGAAGGAAAGAAGGAAGTAAGCATTCCCTCTTCTTGAACAAACCAATCGTTTTTATTTCCATTTTTGTTTTGGTCACCGACAAGGCTCTTATTCAATGCATTTTGCAAGCTCTTTCGCACTGTGCAGAGAAGATGTGTTATAACTCGCAAGGCAAGGATTCGCACAGTCGCAGCAGAGTCGTCAAGAGCTGCAACCACAATGGGCAAGATTCGCTGAAGGATAATGGTTGAGCGACACCGCTTTCCCATACGCAACAATAATAAGAGAGCAACGCATCGGCTTGGTAAGAACTTCAGATGGCGATAATTGGCACAAAGAAGATCAACTATAATCACCAGTCCGGCGTGCTGCTGTTCTTTCGTCAAATCATCTGAGCTTTCTAGATGAGTAGAAGAAAATAATCCGAGATTCTCTGAATGCATCGTAAAAATATCGCCATAATCTTTCAAAACACTCTCCATAGGATGATCCACTTTAACAGAAGATTCTTGAGATGGCGTGACATTTGCTGGAGTGGTAGTATTCGTAGAGGCAATTATTTGACGCACTGCTTCGATTTGTTCACGTGCACGCGAGATAAGATCTTGAACACTACCTTGAACGGTCTCTTGAAGAGGCTCTGGCTGCTTTCTTCTCTTTTCATCAAATGGATCTTTTGCAGCGCCCTTCAACCCAGTGGCACGAGCTGATTTTAGTAAATCTTCACGCAGCGGTAAAGTGGGAACACTCGGGATATCTCCTTGTATAACGGAAGGCAAGGCAGGCAATAGAAGTACTCCACTACGGACAGCCTCAACAGTCTGCGCAGTGCTTAGTAAACGACTAGCACTTCGAAGATGTAAATTGAAAAAAGAACTTCCCAGACTATCAGCAGAGCCACAAATATTTTGCATAATGTCATCAAACGCTTCACAAAGGAGATGGACTCGGTCATCTGGAGTTACTCCTTGCCAGTGAAGTTTCAGATACAGAGGATAGAGACATGTATCGAAGAAAGGTGGAAAGACGCAAAGCGCCGATTTCCCTTCACCGTCGATCGACCCTTTACTGCTTCCTTCTTCACTACTAATTCCCGTTCCTGGCCGACCTTGTAACAAAGCTAAATATTGTGAGACAGATAGACGCTTTTCTGGATCTTTTTGGGTCATGTCAATTATCACTTGACGAACATGAGGATTGGAAATTCGGCTCAAATAGGTACGAGCAGAGAGATCTTCAGAAGGATGAACAGTTCCTAAGGACTCAGCAGAACTTGACAAGTACTGAAGCATCGACGGTAAATCGAGAAGGATAGTTCCATCCAATAGCACCTAGAGTACCAACACAAAATAAGGTGGAGATGGAAGATATGAAGATGGAGAATGATCAACAGCTTACCTCCGCCATAACGCATCCCAACGCGAAGACATCCATTGCCGGAGTTGCCACCCGTGAGGCAGCAGCAGCAGCTTGACCAGATGCTAAGGTAGTCCCATTCTGTGTGTTTCGATGTGTGCGAAAGCGCGCCATGAGGGGAGTAGAAGATCGATTAGCTGAAGAATTTCCTACAGAAACGTCAGGTGTGTTGGATGAAGAGCTGTTTGGAGAAGAATCATCCTGTCCAGAACCACCATTTCCTGCAATCATCCTGTTCCGAATAAAGCGTTCTGGAGCAAGGTAACAACGATGACGAGACATGGAATCAAAATAATAATGAAAGTCTGTAGGATCATCATCAGGTAAAGTCACTGGCTTATACGGACCAAAATCAGACAACACAATCCAATTACTCGTGGTGCACATAATATTTTCAGGTTTCAAATCTCCATGAACAATATTCAACTCATGACAAATTTCTAATGCTTTGAACAACTGGAAAAGAATCCAATACTTCTCAATTTCATCCAGAAAAGGACGTGTAGAAAGACGATCATATAGATTAGAATGGAAATATTGTCTTAAGAGATAGACAGGAGAAGCAGGTGTCTTAATTCTTGAAGAAGATTTGATCCACATTTGATAAGGCATTAGGTTAGGATATTTAGAAGGTGGGATAGCTTTCCATAATGAGATAAGTTGACTAATCGCACCTTGTAAATCTTCATCAGGTAATTTCATATAGACTTTGACAGTGACCTGTGTACTATCCACACTCATCAAATAGGATTTCATGAACTTTCCGTTTCCAATCATAGCTTGTTTAACAAACTTGGGGAGATCTAATTGCATGAAATTTATCACATTGTCTTGTTGGTTAGTTTGATTATTTCCAAGGGTTGTCTGGCGGTAACTAGCATTTCCCATTCTTCTTCTTCTTCTTCCAGAGAGCTAAGAAATAGATAAGAAAGAGGAAAGACAAAAGAATAGGGATTTATTCAGAGCTGAAGATAATAGAATAAACAATTTTGTGTCGTGAATAATTCCAGGTGCCCTTATATTTCAGTGATAAGATCAAGACAAAAATGAGAGTGCTTGTCTGGATTGAGCATGGGCAATGGATACTATTTTCATTGTTTTTATTAGACCTTTAATCTACTGCTTTCAAGCCGTCCTAGCTCAGTCGGTAGAGCGCAAGGCTCTTAACCTTGTGGTCGGGGGTTCGAGCCCCCCGGTCGGTGAAAATCCTTTTTGCAATCGGCAACTCTGCTAACTAACATCCACCGGCATTGGTGTTATAATTTAATAAATTTATATGCATGCTAAGTTCGAATTAAGTTTCATTGTCAAAATTGGTTTTAGTTTTACATCGGAAGTACTGATCTTATGCAGCAACATTGTCTGTACTAGCAATAGCCTTTTCGACCATTGTTTTTATGTCTGTTGTCTTGTACGTCCAGCTCACACCAGCCTCCTCTAAGACAGCTGTGATGCTATTTCGTTGCTTCTCAAGAAATGCTCGCTTGTCTATCAAGCAAACCAAACGTTCTGTAGGGTATGCTTTTCTTGTCGCTTCTACGGCCTCCAGAATAATGGCACGCCATCGATCACTCTCCCAATGATCTTGCAAGGTATATGTTGCCAATCCATGACCAGTGAATACATTTGGCCCAAGACGTGCCATATCTGCTTGTCTTGGAACATAATGACCACCTCCCACCACCATAACTACCACACGACTCTGCACAGACAAGCGGTGGTCGATCGTCTCTTGAATACGACCTTCGACTATCTCTGGTTCTGTAGCATCCACAGCTGGTAAACAAAAATGGGTTCCCAGACAAGCAGCCCAAATATCACCGGCATCTGGATTATCCCATTCATTCTCGGAGCTGCCAATTTCAACATAGCAACATGGAATCTCAGCAAAGGGTCCATGATGGGTCGCTTCTAAAGAAGTCTGAAAAGTGGTATCAAGACCTCTAACTTTAGTCAATGCATTAACTGCACGATACAGTGGAGCAATGTGAGTCGAAGGAGGCGTACAGCGACCTGGAATACCTCCACAAAACGAGGCATCATCCAACCAGGGGATTCCCACAGGATGAACAGTCAACGAAACAGTTCCAGAAGCTGCAGCATGACGTGAAAGAAAGAGAATTTGAGCAATCTCAGGGGCAGCTTCTTCAATCCCCTGTGCTCGAAAGTCTTCCAAGAACTTCTGATCTGGATAGTTGAGATGAGTCGTTGGTTCATGTACTAGCCACATGAAGAGTGGGGGTAAAGACTCTTCTGTGTCAGAGATAGGTTGACTTTTGAGTATACGCTGGCTAGTGGACGGAGCAGAAACTTCTTGCCAATGAAACTTCTTTAAAAGATGATCATAGATGTTGATCGATGCCCTATCGACTGTTGTGGCTATGAATAGAGTTGATTTGGCTACCATGTTTACTAATGATGCCAATCGCATACCAATTGTGAGTGAGTGGCCTCCAGGACGTCTGTTAGGACTGTTCTATTCCTGCACTTCCCGCTGCTCACGAAGAAAATGAGATGTGCGGAGATGTGGTCGTCATTCCTCTTTCCACTTCCAAAGAAACACATTCATTTGCAAAAACACTTTGTACAGTCAGTGGAAGAAACGCCTTTTCCTGTCAAAGATCGTCATCACTCTCCATTGCTTACGAACAGTCGTAACTACTGATGGTAATTACAGTTTGGTGGTATTTTTTCTTTCTATCATTCACACAAGTTATTGTGTGGGGAAAATGGAATGAAACAACAAGACGTTATTTAAAAACAGAAGAAGGGGAATCTTGTTCTCCTCGAATACGAAATCCTATTGCAGTGCAAGCAGCTGTCCGTCAAGCACATGGTTTACTTTCTCGCTGGGAAATGAGCACTAGTAGCTCTTCTAATATAACTAGTCATAATGTCAATGTGCCTATCAAAGATCGTCTTGCTATAATGATTCTTTTTTCAAGAGGTTTCTCACAATCTTCCAATGGACGATTGGAATGGTTACATTGTACTTTATTGAAATTACAGAAATATCTACAAGCTAATACACCAGCTGACATCTATATCTGGACTCTAAATACGACATCCTCTATCCCAGTAATTCCCAATTGGCTCACACCTGAAGCTTTCCCACGAGTTAATATTATTACTATACCTACTGAAGTTTGGAGAATTCCTTGTGAACTAAAAGATGACTCTCAATGGGTTGTAAGAAAACATTTTGATATTGATTATTATCTAATGGGTCGTTGGAGACTAGCTTTTAGTCTTGACTTTGCTCGTGAAATGGGGTATAGTTATCACTTACAATTTGATGATGATGCTATCCTAAATGCTCCTATCCCATACAATATCGTTCAACGTTTTCGAGAGAATAACTATGACATGGGTGTCTTCTCTGATCATATAGGAGAGGTTGCACATGTTGTTGCTGGACTTTGTGAATTGACTTATTTCTGGTTGAGAGTTAGTCGATATCAACCAGCAGGAGCACTACTAAAACATGTGAGACCTCCCACACTGGCTGGGTTGGCTGAAGGTGGTTGGGATCGTATGTATCATCCAGGTTATTTTATTATTTTCTCTGTGGAGTTTTGGTTTCGAGATCTTGTTCAAGATTATCTAACCACCATTCTGCGATCTGGGAAAGACATTGAAGGACGTTGGCAAGAACAGTCTGTAATGAATATGATGCGATTACTTTTCATCCCTGAGGATAAGCTTTGGATAATGCAAGAGGTTGATATTGGACATGATAGACATAAAAGAGGGAACTTTCATGCATGGTGTGTCAAAACAGGATTCTTACCCAATTAACTAGAAAGAAGAAGAAAATATTAAGGAAATTTAATTCAAATTACACCGTTAAGATCAAATCAGTGTTCACTTTCCTCTTCTAACATGTGGTCACACCCAATAATTTAAATTTCAACTTTGCTTGGTCGACTGTAAGAGCACTAAAATGTAGCACATGTTCTCCAGATGTCATTCCTGGGAGAATGAACTGATCGCCTTTGATGTACGGGGAGACATCAGGGAGAGTTGATTGAGACAGAGTTGCCACTCGACTTACTGAAAAGGGAATTTTATAACTTTCACTAAAGGCTAAAAATCCATCTGTGCGCATATTCCAATGTCCATCTAAAGTAATAGCTTTATCCTCTTGGTCATCCAGCCAGACCTTCACTGGTCCCATCTCATCTCCAAATGACTTTAAATAGAAGACTTGTACAACTGGATCAGCACCTAAGGTAACTTGTAATGATAGTGTACGATCAGAACGAGTGCTCGAACAGTCTGCTGCCGTGCATTGATTAGCTTGGAGGATATATCCATGCTTCTGCTTACTATCAGCAAAGAAATTCCACAATTTCCCAGGTGTTCCCGATAAACGAAAAGATTCACTTGATTTAGGGTCTTCTGTTCCTGCCATAGAAGTCAATGGTTTTGGACAAAGTGGTCGAATATTGTCATGTTTTTGATCTTGCTGTACATAATGATTCATCTCAGGAAGACTACAATTCAAAGTAGGTCTTCGTAAACTATGTCGAATAGAGGAAAGAAACCCAAATGCAATTAATTTTGCCATTAAAGCATGTGCTCTAGCATCAGGATGAGATAATCCATTCCAATAATGATTTAAGTTATTAGGTGGATTATAATAGTTTGGCCAAGTCAATTCTTTGTAAGAGACATAAGGAATATGATATTCTTTTAACACTGTAATTACATATTCTGACATATCCCACCAACGCTTACAAAACATACTTTCTCCATTACAACAAGTAATTGATTGATTAAATCCAGGACAATGACCTTTTATTTCACGTGGATCTTTCTTAGCTGAACGATAAGCTAAATGAAACATTAAAGCAGGTTGAAAAGATAACCCATCTAATAATTGTATAAAGGTACGATAAAAATGTGGTAAGACCTGTACATCAAATCCTTGATCATTGACTGAGAGATCAACAATAATAAGATCTGCTTTAGGAATTCCACCAACTTTAGCAATCCAAGTATCCACATTGCATGCACTCATACAGATATTATTAACATTAATACTACCATTATACCAACCTGATTGTAAATATCTTTGGAATGGTGTTGACCAACGTTGTTCATTTCGATTAGGTAATTCTGCACCACATGTGACAGATCCACCAACAATGACAATATTAACAGATTCTCCACGTAAGAGTTTATCTACTATTTTCGTCTTAAAAGGACACATATTACCAAGATGATAAGCATCATGGAAGTGATCCAGTGGGAAGTCAACAATAGAATCGATAGTTTGATTAAGTTTTGTATGAAGTGCTCCTAGTCGCATTGTTGGGAAAACAGGAAAAGAATGATGATGATTTTGTTGTTGTTGTTGTTGATGACTGTCAGAAAAAGATTGACTGATTACAGTCACTAATTTCGTAAGTAAAAGAAGTAGAGATAATAGAAGGAACTTCATTCTCTACGAGTAGTTCTGTTTTGATGTTATCCCTTCTCAAGCTCACATTAAAAATGAGGAAACGCTGTGGGAACAGCCGCTAGATGTCCAGGCTGCCAGATTCTGGTTCACGCAGTTCATGGGAAGGATCAGTCTGGATAGGATGGTGACTACACTTCTTCTCTTGAATATCCTCCTATTTCAGTGATGCCGTGCCTTCAGAATAGGAAAATTTTCTTATGGAGGCAGTCTTGTCATGAAAGTTGATGGAGAGGCTCAGCACTTATTATTGCAACAATAAGGACTATTGGCCATCTACTTCTTCCCAGGACATCCGGCGGACTGCTATGAGGCTTTCTTCACCAGCATGGTGAAGCTTGGATGTCCAATTTTTGGCGTGCGTGGTCTTGACAACAGAATAAATTCATGAAATTGATTGTTAGCTTCCCGCGCAGTTAACCATTCCTTAACTTAAGAAGTCATCATATCCAGACTGTTGGTAAACCTGTCATTAGACGATACAGCAGTCAGTAACAGTAACAACCAAATTACCAAATGAGATCACTCTTATCTCTTATCCTTAATAATAAAGAATGCGGTGCTCATACAGGAGACACACACATAATACATAACTAGCTAAGCTTTTTACTGATTCACTGCTGAGCCATTGCACAGAGAAGACAAAATCAAACACAGTCGAAAAGAATGCCAAGGAACACTAAATTTTATCATTTGAAAGGCAAACATAAGTAACTCATTTTTCAACTATGTTGATATAAATAATAAGTTGATATTTTCATCCCTGTCCGCATCAAGGGAAATAACAAACTTGCATACATACCGATAATACGACCGTGCCCAAAGCAACGAATTTAAGTTATGCGATCTCGATGGCTTCATAAACAGCCGTTGGTGATGATGGTTGTTTCACACATTGTCCACAAGATCCAAAATCACGCAAAGCTTTACATTTCGTATCACATGACAAGCCACGTGCAACTGCAAAAGGTTCTAAATGCTTGCAAACTTCAACCAGTACTAACATTGTGGGAACCTCAACTAAAACACCAACAACTGTAGCTAATGATGCCCCACTATCAGCACCATAGACAGAAATTGCAATTGCAACCGCAAGTTCAAAGAAATTTGATGTACTAATCAATGCAGCAGGTGCCAAAACATTTGAATCCATACACATCATATACCCAAGTGAATATGTAAGAGCAAAGATTGCCCCTGTTTGAATGGTCAATGGAATTGCGATCAAAAGGATATGAAGAGGTTTATTTCCAATAGTTCGGCCCTGATAGATGAATATTAGCACTAAAGTAGCTAATAATCCTATAGTGGTCACTGGTTTGAACCATTCAATAACGGCATTCAATCTGGCTACACCACCATACTTCAATGATAGCTGACGCACGAGAATAGCCATAATAAGTGGAGCTACAATAAATAAGCCCACAGACACGGCAATTGTGTCATAAGGAATGGGAATCGACGAAGCATTCAAAAGCAAAAGCATAGTGGGCAAATACAAGACCAACACCAACACGTCATTGACTGCAACCTGCATCAGTGTATATCCAGCATTGCCACCAACTAGCAGAGACCAAACAAAAACCATGGCGGTACAAGGCGCACCACCCAAGAGAATGCAACCAGCCAGATACTCGTTTGCGAGATCCACGGGTATAATTGTGGCGTAAATGTAACGGAATAACACCAAGGCGATGACATACATCAAGAACGGTTGAATCCCAAAGTTGACTGCCGTGGTGAGAAAAATCGGACCTGGATTCTTGGCGGCTGAAATGAAGGCGGCAAAATCGATCTGCAGAAGCATCGGGAAGATCATTACCCAGAGCAACACAGCAATAGGAATCGATGTATGGAATACTTCAGCTTTTTTGAGCTGGGCTCCAGCATCAGGCACGAAGTAGCCAATCAGAGAACCAGTAGCCATGCATAAAAGCATCCAAACACTGAGATATTTTTCGAAGAATGGTATTTTGGCTTCATTAGGTTGCTCAGCGGATTGAAGGAGGTTCGGGTACAGAGTTCGCACAAATACTTCAATTTCATCTCTAACACGGCGAAATTCACTCATATTGTCGTTTTCTCCAACAAGAGGGTGTGATGGATCATCAAATTCATGATGAACATATTTCTTGACGGTTTTGTTGATGTAACTCGGACAAGCCTCACCGTTGTTTGAACACAAAGTGATCACCAAGTCGATAGAATCGACATCAATATCATTCATTCGCTTGGGAACATGATGAGAAATATCAATACCACGCTCTTTCATGGCAAGAACAGCCAAAGGGTTGACTGTGGCCGAAGGTTCGCTTCCTCCAGAAAAAACTGTAACAGAATTACCGTAGATTTCACGAGCCAAACCTTCCGCCATTTGACTGCGACATGAATTATGTGTGCACAAAAAAACAACTACTGGACACTTTTCAACTGATAGACTCATTTTGCTGACAGACCAATGATAAAATTATGATTCCAGAAGGCAGCAAATCGAAAGAAAAACATATTTTCGAAAGTTCTAGAGCTATACAAGGGGGAGGTGGAAAACAAGATGGATGATAGAATCTGTGATTGCTCTTTGAAAACCTGAAAAAGAATGTAAAAACTCGTTATTCTTTGGCCAGCATCTGCATATCCAGGAAGCCAGATTCTGACCCCATTTTCTGTCGATGTGAAGGGATCAGTCTGGATGGGATGATGACTTTACTTCTTCTCTTGAATATCCTCCTATTTCAGGGATGCTGTGCCTTCAGAATAGGAAAATTTTCTTATGGAAGCAGTCTTGTTATGAAGGTTGATGGAGAGGCTCCGTTTATTCAAGCACTTATTGCAGCAACAAAGACTATTGGCCATCGCTACTTCTTCCCAGGACATCATGGTGGCCTGCTCGCTCCTCCTGATCTAATAAAGGCATTGAAAGAGCCTGACTCTGTGCTCAAAATAGATCTTCCAGAGCTTGATGAGACAGACAATGTTCATGCGCCTGAAGTTAGTTGACCATGTCCATCTTTGCTACCTTACATACGCACCAGCGACCTGAGTCTGATTATTGTATTCACTACTACTTACCACTAGGGTCCTCTGCTTGAGTCCTTAGAGGCATCTTCGCGCCTGTTTGGAGCCAAGCGAAGCTGGTATTTGGTCAACGGCAGCACGTCTGGTATTCATGTCGCTATGATGGCTATTGCAAAAGCTTTTCGATCGAGACATCGGGGATCAGGTCTTATTCCTTCCTTTCTCATTCCGCGAGATTGTCATAAAAGCGTTATTGATGGTCTTCGTTTGAGTCGCTCTGAAGCACTACTCTTCCCTTGTGAGGTGATGAAAGGCTGGGATGTGTCAATAGGTCCTTCACTGGATAGAATCGAATCCTTCCTAAAAGAAAATGCACAAAGTTCACATCCTCATCCTATCGCAGGTATTGTGCTGACTAGACCAAGCTATGCAGGTGTCATGACTGTAGGCTCCAGACTGAAACGATTTATTCAAATCTGTCACGACCACGGCGTTGCTGTGCTTGTGGATGAGGCACATGGTGCACACCTTGCTTTTCTCGCTCCTGTGTCAACTTTCACTTCCGCTCTTTCGTGTGGTGCGGATATCGTGGTGCAGAGTGCTCATAAGAGTCTTCTGGGTGTCACTCAGACTGCTTTGCTTCATCTCTCATCCAGTAAGTTAGGCTTTCATTTGCGTCCTTTTCAATTTGTCTATCTGTTCATAAACCAATTCAAATTGTTTTATCGATAGATAGTACTTTAGTTTCTCAAAATGTTCTCCGTGAGATTTATTCCATGCTGACCACCACCAGTCCCAATGCTTGGTTAGAGCTTTGCAATGTTCTCTGTGAGATTTTGGAGTGAATTGATCTGTTTTATCTTGCTTGCAGGCTGCTTGCTTCATTGGACGCTTCTCAAGCTTATCTCTCTCGAAAAGATGGGCAGGATACACTGAAGGAATCAGTTACTGCTGCTTTAGAGCTGAAAAGATACATCCAAACCCAGTTGTCACCTTATGTTGAAGTGCTGGAGTCGACTTCCACAGACAGGGTTGTGGACCCTCTAAAGTTGAGTCTACGCTTCCTGGCTCCGGAAAAGGGTGTCTTTGACTCTCTTCAGATAGATGATATTATGTGCTCAGGTAGGGATTTACTTCATTTGTTTATCCATTCTTTGTACTTACATATTGCGTATTGTTATGATTTCACAGAGGATGGTATATATTGCGAGTTGAATCTTCCAGGATGCTTGACTTATATACTGGGAATAGGCTGTAATGAATCTACCCTCCTTCCTTTGAAGAATGCCATCACCAAGGCTGTAGCACGCATCGCTGCCTTGCCTGACCTATCTACGACATCTTCGCTATATGAACAACAAGCTGTTCGACAAGAGCCAGCTTCTCTTGGCGGTCTTGCTTTCCTTGCAGAAGTGAGTACCTATGAAGATTTGGAAGTTAAAGCCCTATCAACAGGGCCAGAGTTAATTGGCAAAATAGCTGCTGAGACGGTACGCTCTTCTTCCGTTTTCACTATTCTTGTTGTGACTGAATGAAGTCTATTCCCATCAGATTTGTCCTTACCCCCCTGGTGTTCCATTGGTCATTGCTGGCGAAGTGATTGATATCCTCCATTTTGAGAAGTTGAAAGAGTTACGAGATGCTTTGGCTGCGCGATTAGAACGAGACAGAACAGGCTTGAGTTCCCATTCGTTAGGTTCGGGATGTACAGTGACTGGTTGTAGTGACCTTACTTTAGAGACAATTCAAGTTTATTTTCCCTCTTCATAATTTGATAATACATACTTAGACTAATGCAGGTTAATTTAGTTGTAGACCCGTGTGAGTTATTTGGGAGTCATCCCAGAGTTTGGCTATTTGGTTCTCTAGCTTCGCCGTCACAAACACCTTCCATCTGTTGCCACCGCTCTCATCATCATCATCAACAACAACAGAAAACAAACAAGATGTCTTGGTTTGGATTTGGTGGTTCAAGTCAACCCGAAGACAATTCTTCCTCTTCTAATGTCTCATCTTCGATGAATATTGATGAGTTTGATAGTAGCTCTTTTGATTCATCTTCTCTTGGAGGAGATTTCTCTTCTCAATCTCTGGGAGGAGGTAGCTTCCAAGAACAATTAATGATTGAGCAACAGAAAATGATCATGCAAGCTGTCATGATCAAGCTTACTGACCTCTCTTTTGAAAGATGTGTTACCAAACCCTCCACATCTCTTTCCTACAATGAAAACACTTGCATTAATGCTTCTGTGGGTAAGTTTGTCGATACTTCTCAGCTCGTCATGAAACGCTTCCAGATGGCTCAAGATGGACAAAGATAAATAAGAGCAATACTTTGAATGGTCATTTAGTATGATGTACTGCTCTGTGAGAGTTAAAGGTCACTGCTATGTGGCTCTCTTTCGCCATGTCATCGTGTAACCTTACTAACTCTACCATTTAAATCTTGACATCTACTCATTGCTCCTAGTCTTTTAAAAGCATATTATATGAAAACATGGTCACATAAAAACTTCATAAGAAAACCATCTCATTTAATTTACTAGCTTATTCTCTTCTCGTTATTGACAAATGCTACTTGCCTTGATGCTCTTCGATGCTACTTGCCTTGATCATCCGAGCCTTTGATCTTCTTGATGGCTTTCTGGGAAAGAACGACAATTATCCTTTGACAACTATCCCACAGACGGACAGAACTATTATAGAATTTAGTGGTCGCATTAACCGGATCGAAGTTTTCGGCCATTTTCACTAAGGATGCTGCTCCCTTCTGACACTGTTTCCCAAATTTCACAGCAAATAAATTGGAGATGTCATCCGAATTGACCTCATTCTTCTTTTTCTGAAGTGTGTCCTCTCGAGGCCTGGACACGCTGTCTGTAGCGGTTGATGCAGTAACCTTTTGGGTCATTGCACTCTTATCGTTATTTCCATTGTCAGTGAAAGTAAGAATCTCAAATCTGATACCAGATTTAATTATAGGTGGCTGCCCCAATCGATTCATGCGTGTTGTTGATTGTGATATTCCTGAGTAGAACGAACAATCATTGGATAAAGATCGACCAAAAAATATACAGAAGTGAACATTATACCTACCAAAACAATAATACGAAACGTGTGGCTCGATGGAAGGGAGTGTTTCCAAGAACGCCATTTGTTGCGCAGAAACCGGCTTGGCAGATTTATACTCAATGCTACATTCACAACCAAAGAAAATAAAATTCTAATACGACAGGAAGTGAGAAGATCAGAAGTCTCTCACCCATAGCATTCTGGTCTCCTGCCCTGAGCTCTTAACTTCTCCGTGAAAATCGAAATACCAACACAATTCTTGCAATCTGCATCATCTGCTCTAGGAGGTACAGGCTTACTTTTTGATAGTGATGAGGAAGAGGAAGGAGGCGGAGATAGAGGATTCATTGTATTTTTTTCACGTATACTGATTGTAACTATTTGGTTTTGCAGAACACTCGCAACCAACAAAGAGGCTGAAAGAGCAACAGGACAACGGAGTTGTGGAGAGCGGGGAGGAGCAGACCCCGTTAACTTCCCACCTACAGAACTTCGCTGTCCTTGAACCGGTGAACAGAGAATGGTGTGCTTGTTCAATGGCCATTGTCTAGCAAATTTTATTATTATTATCAATTAAAAAATACTATATTTTTGTCTAACGTTGTTTATTGTCCCTTGCTAAATTGCTCCTTGAGGTAGGCAGAAACTTGAGGATAGATAACATCAGACATGGTACCACTGAAAGACTTCACTTGGCAGTTGGGGAGATGTCCGTAGTACTCGAGCAAAGGGTTGATCATCTCATCATAATGCTCTAAGCGCTTCTTGACAACAGCTGGCTTGTCATCCTCTCTCTGTTCAAGAGGTTCCCCAGTAACATCATCAAGTCCTGAAAGGAAAGGAACAGAATTAAAGTGAGTTTGACTGCAGCAAAAGATTATCTCTCTTACCAGGCTTCTTAGGAGGGTTGTAGTCCAAGGAGTAAGTTCTTCCACTGGCCATGTGGATCCATCTGTTGGCCATGCGTTGCACGATGACTTCGTGAGGAACCTTGATTTCAATTACCAAATCCAAATGCATGCTCTTGTTCAGCTCCTGAGCCTGACCAAGAGTTCTAGGGAATCCATCCAAAATAATCGACTGAGACTTATGGTGGTTAACTTCATCCAAGAGCACCTTGATGATCAGTTCATCAGGGACAAGAAGACCTTGATGCATGAATTTTGAGGCAGCAAGACCCAACTCAGTCTTTTCATGTACATGCTTTCTCAACAAATTACCAGTGGAGACCTAGATTGCGTTGAAAAACTGTTAGCACGATTGAAAACACTCTAGTTCAAGTTGTCAAGTTGTTCTCACATGCATGAATGGGAATTCTTTCAACATTTTGTTTGAAATAGTTCCCTTTCCTCCTCCAGGAGCTCCAAAGAGAGCAACCTTCCATAGACGCTTTCCAAAAACTGAAGTCATTTGATAAAAGAAAGAGTAGATTCAGAGGTTAATCTGAGACCGATGAACAAACACCATGACCATCCTTTCATCCACAACAACGAGATCGAGAGGTGCGAGAAGCAACAACAAAAGGCGTTTCTCAACCTCTTGAATGTGTTTCTCAACTGGGGAGGGGGAAGTTAAAGTGGTAGGTTAACTTCCCTCTTGTCTGAGTGAGTGAGAAAATCGTGGTGATGATGTCTTTCATCATCTTCTCATTCAAAGACCCTCAGGTCTATCATCTTGGATTGCACAATTTGCTTCTCCATGATCATATCTTGCACTTTAAGACTATTTCGTCCAATTTACACGATATTTAACTTAGTCGTCTGTTGAAGTCCTTCCTTTTTGGATGAGAGAATATTCAATGCACAAAACCAGCCCTCTGCATAAACACCAAACAAGTTATTGAATAATCCTTTAATCCATCCCCTACCACTATTCCTCCACCATAGAAGATGCCTATTCCTATTGATATTATTCAAGAAATTCATGTTAATGAGAAGCGAATTAAAGAGCTTCGAAACAATCCCCGTGAACATCATGAAGAGATCAAGGAGTTGGCCACCAGGTAGCGTTCATCTCCCTTCTTCTAACTTCAACCCTTTTAGGGTTTTTCTCATTATAAGATATATCTCTATTATAGTGTCCGTAAAAGTTATCGAGAGCTAATCGTTTATTTCCCAACCTTCACTTCAGACAAGGTCAAAGACCCGGTCAGCATGCTGTGGAAAAGTTGCTTCTACAAAACTATCGAGGAATTTAGAGTGAATATTAAACAACGTAAAAAGGCTTTTGAATTGCAGAAGTCTGCCCCAGGAATGCTTGCTACCAGAGTTAAAGACCAATTGGCGCTATTAACACAAGAGTTTCAACGATTCCTTCACGATTCATCGCGTTTCTTCTTAAAATTAATGCAAGAGGTGAGACCATCTTGTCAAGTTTAATACAATCACTCTGGTTTTAATATATCGTTTGGTAGTTGGAAGGTGTAGCTGGCCGCGCACGAGCTGACTCGAAGGTTGACGTCTATAATGCTGTCTTGGGTCACATGTACGGTTGTTTGCTTTATCTGGGCGATCTAGCTCGCTATCAAATTCTTTATGCCGAAAACAAAAGTGACTATAGCGATAGTGTTCATTTCTATGAGCGTGCAGCATTGATCATGCCCGCTTCTGGAAATGCACAGAATCAGGTACCATTCATTCAATTCCTTCATCTCTCTGATAATCAAATTACTAAAGCGAACGGTTTCTCCTTAGCTGGCTATGTTAGCCACGTATAACGAAGCTGAGAGTACCGCTGTCTTTCATTACTGCCGAAGTGTTCTGGCTAAGATGCCTTTCAGTGGTGGTCTGCAAAATCTTGCAAAACTCTACTCCATCAACGTAGAGTCGTTTCGTTCCTTGCAAAGACAGTATCGCGGTGATCACAATTCAAGATTTAAGTACTTTTTGACTTCTTTTGTCCGTCTCAATGGTTTGCTTTTCGGATGGACTATAAATATGCATCGCGATTATATCGTTTTAACCGGCGGAGATGAGCCTTCCACACAGAGTTCTGTTGCACTCGGAAATGATAGTATCGCCGTAAATCAATTGCATGATATGCTTTCTTCCTCCGTTTTCAAGACATCCTCTAAGTATGTCAACGAAGTTGAGTTTTCGGAGCTACTTGAAGAAGTTATGAGAGATCTTGACCTTCTTATCAATACTCCCAAGCTGACGGATCTTCATCTTTTGCGACTTGTTGCCATTTGCATTTTCTCTGTCCATTTCGCCGAAAGTCCAGAACGTTGTGGTATCGAAGGAAATGATAGTGGAAATTCCTTTCTTTCTTCTTTCTCATCTGTTGAGGATAGCCAGCCCCAGGCGGATTACAGCGAAGCAGAGGAAGTGGAATATCGCACCAAAGTTCAGTCTTTAGCTCTTAGCATGCTATTTAAGCTCATCTCACGTGTCGCTGCGAAGTGGACTGAAAATATTTCCAGTGCAGAGAAGAATCGTCGAACATTCAATAACAAGATGTTGCTAATGCTCTCAACATTCACTGATTGGGCTGGACATCATACGGTCTATTTAACCTCTCAAGATGCTGAGACTATGCCTGCCGTATCCTTAAGCGTTCCTTCAACATTCGTCGAAGATGTTGTTAAGCCGTCCGTTTTTGGTGATGACGTTAGACCTGTTTCATCTGTTCCTGAAACTTCAACTCAGTCTAAAGCCTTCCCAATGTCTGAGGAGAAATGGCGAGCATTATATCGTGTTGATCGTGATTTTACCAGATCAGAAGCCCGCAGTCGCTCAACAATGAAATCTTCGTTGAGTATGATGAAGGAGCATTTGATGAAAAGTCTGTCTGCCCATGGCAAGGGAGGTGAGGATATTTTGAGCACAGTTCAACCGGGTATGATTTTGCGTGAGCATGCTGAATTGCGTGGTTATTTACCTATTTTGCACTGTTGCGAGAGACTGTTCGAATCCTTTGATCCTCTTCAGAAAAATTTGATATGGGTTCCTGAGTCTATGGCTCGTATCCATCGCGAATATAACATTCTTCGCTTTATCAAAGATAATCTTGAACGCAGAGAAGTCAATACCTCTTCTCGGTTAGATAGGGACGAGGCTGTGACCGTTCCTCGTCGGGGGTTACTTGATGTTTCTTTGACTCCGCAGGGCAAAGATAAAGTACAGAGAGATTTCACCAAAATAGGAAAAGGGGAGAAAAAGGCAAAAGGCAAACATACTAAGGAAAAGGCAAAGGAGAGGGAAAGAGAAATCAAAACCTCCATTTCAGAGAATGATGTTCTCAATTCTGACTTCCCTGCGTTACCTGGCAGCAAAGTTGAACAAAAGGACTCTGGAAGTGAAAGTCGAGCAAAGTACAGCCAAGTGGTTGAAAGCGGCCCATCAGTGTCTACCACATCACCTGTTGGCGAAGAATTAGAACATGAAAGCAAGCCATTTTCTTTGTGGTACACCTATACAAATCTGCCAGCAGATGATGTGGTTGAGAATGCACCTCGGAGCGACTCTGTGGAAAGTGGCTTTGATCCTTCGCAATGGCCTGTTACTCCGGCTAGCGTGTTTGAGGGATTTTTCAGTGAAGGGTTACCAGCTGATAAGACAAGCACCGGTCACGAGGAAGACTACTTCGATGAGTTGCTAGATGATGAAGTCGTTTTCAAACCTGCTTTTGCCCGATTGCCCGAGACGCCTCATTCGCCCCTCGTTCCAACATCGGACCTTCGCTCTTCTACGAGCAATCATGACATATTAGGGATGCGGACCTCTTATAGTCTTTCTCCTCATCCATCCAAGGCTTCTACCTCTTCGCCTTCTGCAGTTCGTCCTGCATCAGAAACGTCCAACTCTTTTTTCCCAGAACAACAGCGTAGCAATGCTGATATTTTGGCATCTCTGGGTCTTCATTCTGGTAATGGGACTCCAATGGAACAAGGTGGTGTGCTGGGCAAATTGGGCCTTCCTTCGAATGAGGTAAAATACCAACTGTCTGTTTGTTTCGAAGAGTTTTTCCTAATGAGTGTTTGTTGCTTTAGATACCTTCGGCGCCTCTTTTTGGATCAAGTTGGTCTGAAGGAGTCCTTGGTGGAACGAGTTCACTTGGACTCATCAACCCTTTACCTGGTACATCGGTGACTTCTTCGTTGTTCACTTCCAACCTGGATTGGGATCCGTTGAGGTTGAGCTCCAAGACAGCTGGTCTTCCAAGTGCGCCACCTGCTACTCCGCCTGGCTTCTCGGCACCTCCTGGAATGGGCCCTCCCCAACCACCGTCTATCTCGCAAGGTCAAGAAACAACTTCTCCTTTGATGGCAGCAGCTCCTCCTGGATTGAGAGGGCCACCGAAGCAGGCGTATTTAGGAAACGGTGCGTGGCATAGATGAAGTTTTGGTGCAAGAGACCTATGATTCTATCGTGCGCAATTGTGCGTGCTGTTGAAGCGTTTGAAGGAACTTGTTTGGAGAGCTCCGTCATGCTGTTCTTTCGATCACACATGATTGGAAAATTCCTTCTGCACGGTGCATATTATGTGTTCAAGTCACAGGATGTCGCCGGTCTTTTAAAGTTCTCGGATTCTAGTAAAATGAAAGAGAACAAGAGTCCCATTTCTTGTTATTGATGCTGCATGTGCTAAAGTTAATAGTCTTCACAGATTCATTCTTTTTCGTTTCTCCTGCTCTGATTGTTTGGACTTTCCGTCTATAGACGCAATATTAGCTCTTCCTATTGGGTACAGGTCCTGCACTGACTTCAAAGCTAATTTTACCCGCATGCTACAGTACCAGGTTCTCAGAGTTGAGCACCGGACAAATAAACAGTCCAACAGCAGTTCACCCGCCATCCCGGATCCGTCCTCTCAATTTTTCGGCCAACAGTGGTGGTGCGCTGTCTGTTCACAGCACACACGCACACAGAGGAGTTTCCGGTTTGGATTGTGTCACGCCCACCCAGCAGAGCAGACAGACGCGGCAGCAGGGCAGGAGGATGCCAACACACGAACAGACACAACCAAACCGATCTTGGCGATCTCATTACTTCTTCTGCCATCTCTATTGACATCTCCTTATCATTGATCATGGCCGACTTTGCTTTTGGTAAATGTAAGCTTGTCTCTTTTAGTGCTCACCTTTTTTTGGCCTGAAATGATCTTGTATGACATCGTATATTGGTGAACAGCTTCCTTTCAGCCCGCACCTGGCGATTTCCAACCTCAGAACATTTTGATCACTGGTGGTGCTGGATTCATGTAAGATTTAATCGCATTTCTCCTTGAAATAGTTAATTTCTGACTTTTTATGATTGGATTTTTGTCAGTGCCTCGCATGTGGTTTTGCTCTTGGCCAAGAAGTATCCTAATATCAAGATTGTGAACTTTGATCGTCTCGATTGTGAGTATCCTTCTGATTATATATAGAATTTATTTAATGGTTCCCATGCTATTTCTAGACTGCTCTTGCTTGGAGAACTTGGATGATATCAAGGACTTCCCTAATTACAAATTTGTCAAGGGAAACATCTGCAGCTCAGACTTAGTTAACTTTGTTTTGGAAACGGAGCAAATCGATACTATCATGCATTTTGCCGCTCAAACGCATGTCGATAACTCTTTTGGCAACTCTTTTCAGTTTACTCAAAACAACATCATGGGAACTCATGTGCTCTTGGAAAGTGCCAAAGTCCATAAGGTTAAGCGCTTTATTCATGTGAGCACCGATGAAGTTTATGGAGAGCAAAGGTTAGATCAGGAAGCTATGGATGAAGAGCAAGTTCTTGAGCCCACCAACCCCTATGCGGCCACCAAGGCTGGTGCTGAGTTTTTGGCTAAATCCTACCATAGATCTTTTGGCATGCCTGTGATTATTACTCGCGGAAACAATGTTTATGGTCCTCATCAATATCCAGAGAAACTCATTCCCAAGTTCATCAATCAACTTTTGCGAGGTCACTCCGTTACCTTGCATGGTACAGGTGCGAACAAGCGAAATTTCCTTTATGTGGAAGACGTTGCTCGTGCTTTTGAGATCATTTTGTTCAAAGCACAGGTGAGTTTCTATTAAGCGATGACACAGTAGACCGTATCTCAATTTTTGTGTTTTAGGTCGGCTTTATCTACAACATTGGCGGGTCCAATGAGCAAGCAAATATTGACGTTGCGAAATCTCTGATCAAGCTCTCTGGTTTCGAAGATCCGGACAAGAAAATGATTTTTGTTGAGGACCGCGTATTCAACGATCTCCGCTATCATATCAACTCTAGCCGTTTACATGCTTTGGGTTGGAAAGAAGAAATGACATGGGAGGAAGGTCTGCGCATCACTTTCGAGTGGTACAAGCGATTCTCCGGCCGTTACGGCAACATCGATAATGCCCTACAGGCTCATCCCCGTGCCGGCCTTGATAAAGGTGTCAATATCTGATTCATAGGATAGTTAGAGAAGTATTTTGGAGCAACTCTACCAGTCGGTTGAGGCGTTATCTATTCCACCTCAGTCTGGTTTTGAATAGTACATAACATAAGCACATTTTTTATTCCACTGTGTTGCTTTTTCGGAAGTCTTTGTACTGATGAGGTAAAACAACACACAGAGTAAGCTAATTCACAGCTTCTCCACCACAACATCGAGAAGATAAGAAGCAATGAGGACATGTTTTATGGTTTTGCACTATTGCAGTTTGCGCGGGGTGTGAAACGGACAGTTGCGGTTGCCGCGCATGGCGCGCTGGCGTTCTTTTTTGATCTCCACCTCTCTGCAACTATCACTTGCTATAATATAACTCTTGCTCCTGACCAGTCTTGTCCATCATCCTTATCTTAAGAGCTTTGACTATTACTGGTTTGAGTCAAGAGAAGAAAACTTTATTACAAGGTCAATTCTTTTGATAGAGTGAGAATATATAACAAGAAATGGAGTCAGAAATAGACACAGCGTTAAAAATGTTATTGTCCGTGAAAACTGCTCCACCAGGAACAGAAGTTAATTTACCAGAAGATTTAATTGTTAAGCTAGTACGAGCAGCAAGAGAAATTTTCTTACAACAACCCATGTTAATAGAAGTCAATGCTCCTGTCAATATTTGCGGAGATACACATGGACAATATTCCGATTTATTACGCCTTTTCGAAATTGGTGGCTTCCCTCCTGCAGCCAATTATCTATTTTTAGGTGATTATGTTGATCGTGCAAAGCAAAGTATTGAAGTAATCACCTTGGTTTTATGCTATAAGATCAGATACCCTGAGTCCTTCTTCCTCTTACGTGGTAATCATGAATGCGCTTCATTAAATCGTATTTATGGTTTCTATGATGAATGCAAACGACGTTATTCAGTAAAACTATGGCGTATCTTTGCTGATTGCTTCAATTGTATGCCCGTGGCTGCTGTAGTAGAAGACAAGATTCTATGCATGCATGGAGGTCTCTCACCTGATCTTGATCACCTCAGTCAAGTTTTTGATATTCCACGCCCAACGGATGTACCAGATGAAGGTTTATTATGTGATTTATTATGGGCTGATCCCGATTCAAATGTCATGGGATGGGGCTACAATGCTAGGTGAGTGAATGAAACAATGATTGCATGCCTTTCTAATGCAATTCTGATTCTGATATTAACGTTTTTTATATAGAGGAGTTTCGTATACGTTTGGTCATGATATTATTCAAGATTTTTTAAGTCGGCATGGATTAGAGTTGATTTGCCGAGCTCATCAAGTGGTAGAGGATGGTTATGAATTCCAAGCCAATCGACAACTTGTTACAATCTTCTCAGCACCAAACTATTGTGGAGAGTTTGATAATGCAGGTGCTATTATGGTAGTGACAGGTGATTTGGTCTGCTCATTTAAGATCATTCGACCTTTTTCTCATAAAGCACGAATCGAGGCGGATGAGAAAGGTCATACCTAACAACTTTCACTGAACAGTCGTCTCTTTTCCTTGCTAATAGTTCTGTTGTATTATTAATAATATATGTACCACTCCTCATCCCCCTGATTAATAAAACAAGGCTAAGTATCCCTGGATTGATGTTCTGCCATTTAATTCTTCTCACTTCTATGACTACCTCTCCTGTCAGTGTCTTACTTACTTTTCAAGACCTATCTCTCGGTGTCGATCAATAGTTAACATGATTTATGTGTGAGTGCGAACGAAGAAAAGAAAACAATAAATGATTGGCTCATAGAGTGATATTGTTTGGTTGTTGGCACTTACATAGCCTACAAGTTAGTCAGGCAATAGTAACTACTTACAAATCTTGATTCTCCCTCTCCGAGAGGAATCTGTCATCAAACCCTATTCATTTCCTACACACTCACAACCCTTTCATATTTCATTTCTCATGGAAAAGAGGACTTCCACGAAAAGCATAAATGGCCCAAGCGACAGTTGCTATGAGAAGAACTATATCTCGATACTGGATGACTTTGGTATAAACTAAATTGAACTTTTTGTAGATTGACTGGCAGAGATTGAAGATACTCGTGACTCTTTTCACTGTCTGGGCATCCCAGCCTAATAAATTCTGAAGTGCAAATTCTATCATACCACTTCCACCATCATTACCACCTAGACCACGTAGCATCTGAGACAAATCAGGTGGTGATCCACCCAGCATACTACCAAAATCTCCAAATCCTTCCAATCCTTTACTAAAATCCCCAAAAGGAGAAAGAGATTGTGATGAAGGAGACAAGGAGAATGAAGATGAAGGAGAAGAAGATGTTGATGAAGAACGCATAGAAGAAAACATCTTCTCCAATTGTTTCCGTGTGTATCGTTGTCGAGGATATTGAACTTGACAGTCTTCTACAAAGTCTTGTAACTTACTTTCTTCTTCCTCAACATGTGCAGAAGTCATCGTTCCTACTTTAGCCTTCAAAAATGCAAGTTCTTTCAACGTTTGTTTATCGTCAGGATGATATTCAGCAGCTTTCTTCATGTCAATCAAGGCTATTCGTAACTCATTGAGCTTCTTGAGAGAGAGACCACGTCGATAGTGAGCTCGATTAAGAGTTTTGTCCAAGTCTATAGAGTCCATGGTAACTTTCTTTGCTTTCTTTCTTTTCGTCTTCTTTGGCAGAGAGTCAGCAAAGTTAACACATTCCTCGATGACCTCCGAACATCGTGCTACTGCTTGGTGGTAGTTCCCTGCACGAATCTCACACTCAGCTAACGTTAGACCACACCTACGCCTTAACTCAAAAGAGTCTTCACCAGGTAGACCTTCAACAATTTGTAAGATTGCTGAATAGAATTGTATTGCTTCAGTGTATTGACGTAAGGCAAGACATTGCTTGCCTTGATCACGTAATCGATCAATTTTAACTTTTTGATTACTTGATAAAGGTAAAGATGGCATTGAAGAGGCTAATATAACCCCTATCACACAACCATATGTTAACCAAAGGAAGATATTCCATGTCATTTGATTCGATCTAATTGCAGCCACTTGCATTAATTGCAGGTCTGAATCAAAAGTCTTCTTTTACTATTCTCCACTTTTCCACAACCCCATCCTTCAAAGGATGAAATGGAAGTTATAAGATGGAATATTGCAGTCTTTTGAAGACAGAACATACACACCTCCGTGGTCCCGTTTCCGGGTACCTGGCAGAGTGCAGTGGAGCTGTGGCTCTCTGACCGCAAACAAGCAAATCACCGCCTCAAAATAGATCCTCGCGAGATATATCATTCAGCGGAGAAATATGGCCACTTTCACTAGAGCTGTTCTTAAGAAGCAAATTGTGGGGGCTGCTGCCCGTCAAGCCACTAAGATGGTAGGTTTGAAATTTTTTTTAAAGCAGAAAATTCCATTCCATTTTGGAACATGACGAACTTTCTGTTGAACGTGAGGAATTTCACCCTAATTAATTTATTTGACCGTGCTTTAGGCCGCTCCTGTCGTTCAAATGAGAGGAATGGCTGGTCTTTCTGGCTCTGTGATCGAGTTGTCTAACTACTTGGAGCAGAAAATCTCTCAGAAGTCTGCTGAGTATGCTGCTGTGAGTTGCCCCTCTTCTATTAACATTTTTGCCCGTAGGAGCTCACGTTAAAAATTTTTATTGCTTAGTCTGCTGCATCTTTTGATGAGGTTGGCAAGGTTGTGTCCGTTGGTGACGGTATTGCCCGTGTCTACGGCCTCAACAAGGTGCAGGCCGGTGAGATGGTTGTCTTCTCTTCTGGTCTCCGCGGTATGGCTCTCAACTTGGAAGACTCCAACGTCGGTGTCGTCATCTTCGGTGATGATCGTTCCATTCTTGAGGGTGACACCGTGAAGCGCACTGGCTCTATCGTCGATGTGCCTGTCGGTCCTGAGCTTTTGGGCCGTGTCGTGGATGGTCTCGGCGAGCCTATTGATGGCAAAGGTCCTATCAACTCCAAGCTGCGCTCTCGTGCTGAGGTTAAGGCTCCAGGAATCATTCCTCGCAAGTCTGTGCACGAGCCCATGCCTACTGGCTTGAAGGCCGTCGATGCCCTCATCCCTATTGGCCGTGGTCAGCGTGAGTTGATCATTGGTGATCGTCAGACTGGCAAGACCGCCATCGCCATCGACACCATCATCAACCAGAAGACCAAGTCTGAGGACCAGCGCTTGATGTGCATCTACGTCGGTGTCGGCCAAAAGCGTTCCACTATCGCTCAGTTGGTCGGTGCTCTTGAGGAGACCAAGGCTCTTGGCCACACCATCATTGTGGCTGCCACTGCCTCCGACTCTGCCCCTCTTCAGTTTTTGGCTCCTTACACTGGTTGCGCCATGGGTGAGTACTTCCGTGACCACGGCAAGCACGCCGTGATCTTCTATGACGATCTTTCCAAGCAGGCCGTCGCCTACCGTCAGATGTCCCTTCTCCTCCGTCGTCCTCCTGGACGTGAGGCCTACCCTGGTGATGTCTTCTACTTGCACTCTCGTCTTCTCGAGAGAGCTGCCAAGATGTGCGACGCTTTGGGAGCTGGTTCCTTGACTGCCTTGCCCGTCATTGAGACTCAGGCTGGTGATGTGTCCGCCTATATCCCTACCAATGTGATCTCCATCACTGATGGCCAGATCTTCTTGGAGTCTGAGCTCTTCTACCAGGGTCAGCGCCCTGCCATCTCCGTCGGTCTGTCCGTGTCTCGTGTCGGATCCGCTGCTCAGGTCAAGGCCATGAAGCAGGTTGCTGGTACCATGAAGCTTGAGCTTGCCCAGTACCGTGAGGTTGCTGCCTTCGCCAAGTTCGGTTCCGATCTTGACCCTTCTACCCAGAAGCAGCTCAACCGTGGTGTGCGTCTGTATGAGCTCTTGAAGCAGGGCCAGTACCAGCCTATGGAGATGGAGGACATCGTCGTCACCCTCTTCGTTGGTGTCAAGGGATTCGCTGACCGCGTTGATGTCGCCAAGGTCTCTGACTTCGCCAAGTCCTGGTTGTCTTTCATCAAGACCTCTCACAAGGCTGCCGTCATTGATGCTATTGTTAGAGAGAAGTACACCATCACCAAGGAGATTGAGGCTACCATGCTTAAGTTGGCTGAGGAGTTCACTGCCTCTTACTCTGCTTAAAAAGGAAGCTGAAATGACCGAGTATATAATTCCACCCTAGTCGCTTCCTTGTAAAATGAGTGATTTGCTTCTTACTGCCCTAAACCATAACTCCACACCAAACAAGAACATTCAACTTTAAAAGCTGTTTTTCAAACGGGAAAAGTCGTTTCTAGAGTAGTTTTCGGTTATGCCGGGCGAATTGAATTGAAAGAAACAGATAGTCCAAGGTCGAATAGTCTGGTAGACTGAATGACTTAATCAGAAGGAGAATGGAGAACGAGGATAATCCCGCACCTGACCAACCTCCTCCTTCAGCACAACATGGAGAAGGAGGTCATGTTGATCCTTCTATTTCTTCTATTCCAAAGTTTATTGGTGATTATGAAGTTTTAAAGTTTATTGGAAAAGGAAAATTTGCTGTCGTCTATCGTGCAAGAAAAAAAGGTGAAGAACAAGTTGTAGCATTAAAACGTATTTCAGTAGATATGATGAATGAGAAAGCACGTGAGAAATGTCTAAAAGAAGTTCGTCTATTACAAAGTTTAGATCATCCCAATATTATCCGTTATATGGATTCTTTTATAACAGAGAATGATTTGATTATTGTTTATGAATGGGCTGCTGCTGGTGATTTGAAAAGACAATTACGTAAAGCGATTGAAAAAGGTATTTTCTTTGAAGAACGATTAATTTGGAAATATTTCTCACAGATTGCTAATGCTATGCAACATATGCATGAAAAACGTATTATGCATCGTGATCTTAAACCTGCTAATATCTTCTTAACATTAGAAGGCATGATTAAAGTTGGTGATCTTGGATTAAGTCGTGAACTTAGTGAACATACTATACAAGCACATTCAAAAGTTGGTACACCCTTGTATATGTCACCAGAGGTATTGAAAGGAGAAGGATATGATTTTAAATCAGATATATGGAGTTTAGGTTGTCTATTATATGAATTAGCAATGTTGAAATCTCCTTTTAAAGCTGAAGGATTAAATATTTATATTTTATTTGAAAAGATTTCAACGGGTAATTATCAACCATTACCTGATAATTTCTCATTAGAATTACGTAATTTATGTTATCAAATGATCTCTACAAAACCAGAAGATCGACCAGAAATAGCAGAAGTAGTTCAAATAGCTCATCGAATGAGATTACAGACCTCTGAAGAGAGACGTTTGAAACGGATTATGTCCAATTCATCCTTAGCTGCTACAAATTCTACTGCAGAAGGGAAAACAGATGGTACAGGGACAGGACATGGTGATGGTCCTAATGGTGGTGAAGATGGATTTGGTGCCAAGGAAGAAGGTGGTGGTAAGGAGGATGAAATCCCTTTTCCAATTAATCGAACAAGATCTCGTACTAATAGTAACATCTCCCAACCTGGCGAAGAACGTGGCTTTATTCATGGTGGATTAGCAGTTGCTACTTCAACTGTTACAGCACGTCCAAGATCAAGTGACAATCCTTTTGCTGTTCATTCCACTCACCCTGTGACTCCAGGGACTCCTGTTCTCCATCCAGTGGGTGCCGCCACCTTGGGACTGCCACCTCTCTACAAGGAAACTGAGGAGTATAACCCCTCTCTTCAACCTTCCAATAACAGTTATTCATCCAACAATAGAGCAGTTTATCGGCGAAACAAACCTCTTGTAGAAGGAACTTCTAGTCGTAATAACAGTGCAGGCAGGAGTAGACCCAACTCAGGGACAAACACTCCCACAGTGGGTGATATACCAGTGTTTGTTGATAGAGGTAGTGGTGGTTTAGTTAGTGCTTTAGAGAGTAGTGCCCCAGCCTTTGCCTTGATGGATACTGTTTATTCATTGCTTGTTATCCTGGGCTATCCTACACAGGGCAAGAATGATCGTGTCTCACTTATTCTACCCATTCATTTTGCTGTTAATTTATCTCTTTATCACTGGCCATGTAGACAATTTCTTCAAATGGTTGAAGTGATACAATGGTGTGTTAGACATAAATTATCTCGAAGATCAGAACTAGTTGACATTATTAAAGTCATACAAGCTGAGGAAGATGCTCCTTTGACAACAGCTCGAACTATTCTACGAGCATTGAATACACTATCTGATACACAAGATGGAGTAGCTTATGATGATGAACTCCGAGGTGTGACTCCTACTAACCTTCTACCAGGCTATGGTTACAGTGTTTGTCTGGTGTTACTGGCTTTCTTACAAGCTGCTCTGCGAGATAGTCCTCCTGATACTTGTCTACATTATCCAAAAGATATATTGATAGAAGCAGAAGGTGTTGGTGGGGATGAGGAAGAGGATCCAGAGGAAGTGGTTAGTGATGGCGAGATTGTGGAAGGTATCGATGAGAGGGAAGATGGAAAAGAAGAAATTGGTTTACGTTCTGCAATAGACCAAGGAGAATTGATTATTGCTTCTGGTGAAGCCTTTAATCATTCCTTTGGTCATATCCATGGTTCAACTAATGTAGTGAATGCAGAAGATTGGAAAATGGAGACTGAACGAGTTGCTCCATTACTTTCTCGTAAACTACAAGAAATGACACCCAATAGCTGGCGTATTCATGTTGACCAAGTCTCTACATTACATTCGAAGGAAAGAGTGGTTTCTTCTACTCTAACACAATCGGTTGATCAATTACAACGTCTTGTACGTGATGAAGTGAGCAAATTGTCTTCAGGGGAAAGAGCGTTCAATCAACGACCAGCTATAGAAAGTATTAGTTCGTCTTATGCTTCTCATGCTGATTCCTTGCGCATTCTTCGTGAACGTTTAGAAGTGGGTCATGATCAATCAGATGCCTATCAACAAACACTTCGAGCCTTGGATGAAACTCTTGAGGAACGTTTGGAGGCATTACATAGTCGACAAGGTGGTAGTGAAGGTGGGGAGAATGGAGTTCCGATCGTCTTACGTCTTCGTCAAGCTACACAGACATTGCGTGAAGAAGTTGTAGCGCTGGATCAAGCTTTACAAATGCGTAATAATCACCTTTTACAAGTACGCCATGATGCTTTACGAGAGCGACGGCGGCATTTGATTCAAAAGCAACGAAAGAAGATAAAGAATCGTCGCTATTCTAAAGAAGTGGAAGATGATGATAATAGTGTCTAGATAGTGTTTAACAACGAACGAACTTCACTTTGTCCACTGGTGTATAATAACTGTGTACATAATAACTATTAAAACATTTTGTTTCTCTTTGGAATTACTCTTTAATCATTTCCTTAATAAGTGAAGCGAGAGTGGGGTTCATCTGCGAAAAGCGGAATAACTAAGCAAGACTCCTTTTAGCCGTAGTCTACAATATATAGCAGCAGCACATTAAACTCCATGTTTCTACTTTGATTACAGTACCGCAAGAAGCCAACTCCGAAATTGCGAAAGTTCGAAATTCCGGAATTCCGATGATGCATTGTTGTCCGTTTAAAATGATCTCTTCAAATCAATCCGCTTCCGAGGAGCCCGTGTGTGACCAGGCGCAAATTACCTCTTCATCTTCATTCGAGGATGTAGACCCATCGCTGATTCTGGACAATACCAGCAAAGCTATAACAACGAAGCATGATGAGGCGAGAATTCTTCATCTTCGTGTTGATCCTGGTGCCAAAGATGATTGGACAGCTGCATTGCGTGGCCAGACCAAGGCTCGGCTACATAATGATCCTGCCGAAGCTGACCCATGGAACCGTCTTGCTCGAAAGTTTAATGATTACACTAATTATCACTATACTAACGCATGCATTATACCTGGTCGTCTCGATGCTAATGAATGTTATATCCCGGTACCAGAGAGGGAATCCATCGCTGTTCTTTGTCATGATATCAATCCCTCTGCGACGGGTGGACCTATTCGCGACGGTGTATGGCTTCACACTCATTACCGCGATCTTACGTGTAAGATCAGTCTGTGCTTCAATCGCTGTTTTCGTTCCGGAAATCGAGATGCAGAGAACCCTTATGATGAGTGGGTGAAATTTAGCACATCGTTCTCCAATGATGTTGTCACTTATGCTCGCTGCATTTTCGATGAATATGAGCTAGATCAATTAGGTCCAGCATTACCTGTAAGCGTGCAGCGTGACACGGGTATTACTGATGATGGTGCAGATCAAGATCCTGGTTATGCCAAGAGAAGGCGTGCAGAACAAAATGCAGTAAGAAAGCGTCAGAGACGCGAAGCAATTCGTGGGCCAAATACAACTTCCTCTTCCAGGTTCTACTTCTACTGGGAAGTCTCTTGCTGAAGTATTTGAAGATGGTTTCCGAAGACAATGGGAGCTCGAAGTTCTGCGACACATGATTGAATGTGGCTCAAATGAAGATAAACAAGAAGCGCTAAAACAACTTAAAGCGCTTTGTGGTCTCTAATGTACTAAGAGTACATTTATTCAGTAAAATTGAATAAATGCAAAATATTGTTTATTTAAGAGGATCTACTACATATGTATATATGTAACAATTTTAGCTCTCGAGTTCATTGCTGCATACAAAGGTCTTCTGATTCCTTACATCTCTAACTCTCGAATGAAGTCTAATTTCGATTCCGTGTGATAGACTCGACGGTCACTAGCATGGATTCCATTGTATTCCATTGAATTCCAACAATAAACTTTGAGTTTCTAGAAAGTCTAGATTCTGCAGTCTCTGTCTGTTGAAACTGTCATCACCACCAGCAATGAGAAGAAATCCAATCAAACAACAACTATCACATCCAAACTATTACTACTACTATACCACTACTACTACTAGTGCTACTACTACTCTTACCACTTGCTATTGATCACTTGTTATTAAATCAAGTCAACCAATCAAGATGAATGTAGATGAAGGAGATCTCTTTCTCACGAAAGTCGATTTGACTGACAATCATCGAAATTCAAATACTTTAAATAGTCTAACAGCATCATCTTCTCATTATCGTCAATTACTAAGTCAAGCAAGAAAAGAACATAAGAAGATTGAAGAAGTTGTTGAAGCATTTCAAGGAAAAGTTGAGAAAATGATTGACAAACAACGACAAGAATATGTTACTGCCTATGAACATCATGTACAAGATGTACAAAAAGAATTATATCAGTTAAGACAAAAAGTAAATCAAATTGCTAATGATCGTACAAAAAATGAACGAACAGAAAAGTTAACACAAGATTTAGGAAGATACAAGAATGAAGCATTAGAATTAGAAGCTGATTCAAATAGATTACGTGTAGAATTATCACAATTATTACGTAAGATTTATACAGTTGAGAAAGATCGTGATTGGATGTTAAAGAAGTTAAGACAAGCTAAACATCAATATACTTATCTTGTTAAAGGTTAGTTTAGGAGTTGATTGATTACTACTGTTGCTGCTGTTACTAACTTATCTCGTGTGTGTGTGTGTGTGTGTGTGTGTGTGTGTGTGTGTGTGTGTGTGTGTGTGTGTGTGTGTGTGTGTGTGTGTGTGTATGTGTGCGTGTGTGTGTGTATGTGTGTATGTCTGTGTGCGTTCATGTACCTAGAGAGAGCACGTTTACAAGGCATAGATGAAGAAATGAGTGAATCAAATGGTAGCTCCTATACTTTTGAAGGAGCAGATAATGGAAGAGAACAACAAGAAAGAGCTATTATGCGATCATTGCAACGCTCACCAAACCAATCAGCCAGACTACCTGCTATTGTCCCTCCTGGTCCTCCTTCATCATCTATTCGACAAACAAGTCAAGTACAGAATCCATCAAGTAAAGCTCTGACAGACTTACTCACTGCTCGTGCTCGAAGAGATGAGGTAACAGAGTTTCTTTCTAGTTGTGTAAGTAATCTTCATCGAAGACCATTTTGCAAAATTGAACGTCGACCATTAGAAGAATTGGTTTTAATATTTCAACAAAAGTTACAAGAACATGCAAATCAAGGTATGCAACGAGTGGAAGCTGATGAAGAATTAGTTGGTTTAGTGTGTGAACTAGCAGCTGAACCTGATATTTATTCTCTCTTGACACAGTTAATTACTTCACATCGTTTAGATGTAGCACGAAGGAATAGTCCAAAGAGTAGAAAGAATTCACATAATGTATTAGGTATTTCCTTTGCTGCGGATGATGATGAGGTGTTTAATGATCATCATCAAGATGAATCATTTTTTGATAATGAGCAACAAGAGGATCGTCTAGAGGATTTATTTGCTTCAGCAAGGGATGACTGGGTTGCACAACCACAAGAACAACCATCACTTGCTCGAACTTCTTTGTCGCTGGACAATCTAGACATCTTCATGCCTAAGCTGTAGACCTTGATGAGTCTACAACAAGTTAAGTGCTCACATGTATGTATGGTGTTAAATCACATGTATATATGTATGTATGGTTTTCTTTGAACTACAACACCACAAACCAGCAATGGAACAGTTAGATGTTAAATTTTGGTATCCCACTATGTGTACTCCTACTTCATCATCATCAGTGTACAACCCTCATATAGTGAAGATGTGAATGTCTCATTTCTCCTCAAAGAGATTGGTGAAGAAGGGCACGAGGAAGGCCATCAGAGCTCCACCACCTCCCAAATGGAAGGCCTTGAAAGTAAAGCCAGCATAGAGTCCACCAAAGCCACGTGCTTTGACAATATCTTTGCCCACAGTTAACAAGGAGATCTGGTTATTGAGACCGTTAACACTAGTCTGCAAGACCTTCTTTTGAAGTGTACTGCGAAGAGTATCACCTGGAGTGTTGATAGCAGCACCAAACACTCCAGCAAAGAAACCAGAAAGTAGTTGACTGAAGGTCTTAGCAAGAGGATTTCCTTGAGTATTAATATTCATCTTCTCAAAGGCATTATTAACTTGCTTCTCAAAGAACTTGATCGATGCGAAATATCCCGCACTCCAGGCAGCTTGACGATATTGTACACCAAGGTAACCAACATTGAAGATATTGAAACCATACTGTTGATGAAGAGTAGACATTGCCTTGAACATATTATTGTTGTAGATATTAGCAGTATCAAGTTGTAAAGCAATCTTGCTGAGTTCTAATGGCATGATAGAAAGTGCTTCAGGAACAGAAGCAACGATAGCAGCCAAGGCCTTGGTTGCTTCATTACCCTTTCCATCAGGAATCTTGAACATGGCCATATGAACCATAGGGAAGAGAGCAAACTTAATGAAGCGCATCCAAGTAGAACGAGCTAATTCAGGAGCCAGACCTTGGGTGAAGAAACCTTTCAAACCATGGGCTTTGTGGAAGTTAACCAACAATTCCTTTGTTGTGAGACCCATACCAGCATTGGCCATTTGTAAAGCACGAACAAGATCTACAGGATACATGATAGCTGCTGCACAGAAAGCTGAGCACAAAATGGGTAGAATGGATCGCCATGTGCTCTTCTTCTTTGGAGGAAGTGTAGTGGCAGGTGTAGTTGCAACAGCCTTTTGAGAAGGATCAATAACAGCAGCTGAGGCAAGAATATCAGCACATTGGCGATTACTGCGATTGCTATTGCTCATGGTCAAAGCAGCCGACCGGAAAGAGGGCAGAAATAACGCACCCTTTATAACAAACATAAAAAACCAAATTCACAACAAAGTCACAAACAACAATCCAAAACAAAGGTTAATAAGATCTTACCTCAGCCACCCATGGTGATAAAAGTAAGAAGAAAGCACAAAGGCAAAGGTAAAAAGATGAGGATATCATTTATGATGATCGGGCTTTTCAAAAAAGAAACAAAAATAGGATATGATATTAACAACTATCTACTACTTTCTGTTTACTTTTCCTCCTCCAAAAGAAGAAGAAGGTGAGTGTGGGTTGGGTTGGTGTTGGTGTTGGGGGCTACAAGAAAAGAGGGAGGACCCAGTAGTAGTCGTACTAGTAGTAGTCGTAGTAGTAGCTACTGTAGATGATGATGATGATGATCGAAGATGATCCATGTGGAGGTGTTGGCAGCTGGGCCGTGGGAGTTGCACTTGCAGTTCACACACACACACCGACAGAGTCATCCACACCGTTGTGATGAAAAGGGCAACAAGACAGGTTCAAAGTCATCTAATACAGTGAAGGAAAGTCGGTAAAATTGAGGTTGTGGGAGGTGGTTGGGTGTGGTTGAGTGATGCCTCACTACCCCACCTCATCATCTCCGCTGATCTTGTCAGGCAGAAGGAATTGTTCTATCAAGTCACAGCATTGAAGTTTGAGACACCAAAACTCTCTCACATCCTTGTATAGACCATTCATTTCCGTTTGTTATAATTAATCAACTCTATTTAGGATCAGAATGTTCATTCAAGTTGTTTTACTTCTTGGTATTATGGCATCTTTGGTGCAAGCCTTCTTGCCCATGACACGTGCTCAACAGTAAGTCATCATCATATCTTTCTTGTTTTTCTTCTATTTCTTCTGTTGTCATATTGCTGACTAATGAATGGTCTTTTAATGTCATTCTATATAGTGCATTTTTAGGATCTTCTTTGCAAATGAAGCATGATCCTTATACCAATGTTTTGAGAAATCCAATTGTTAACAAGGGAACTTCTTTCAGCAAGAAAGAGAGAGATTCTTTGGATTTACATGGTCTTATTCCTGGTGGTGAACCTCTTACTCTTGAAACCAAGGTAAACACACTTCTTCTTCATCATCTTCTGTCAGAATCATCGGCTGACATTTTCGACATTGACATGACATGGATTGGGATCTTCTATTCTAGGTTGAGATCGCTATTGAGCAACTTCGCAAGAAGCCTTCTCCTATTGACAAGTACATCTTCTTGCATACCATTCAAGATTCTGATGAGACTTTGTTCTATGCTGTGTTAACCTCTCACTTAAGAGAGACCATGCCTCTTGTCTACACTCCCACCGTGGGTCAGGCTTGCCAGGAGTGGAGTCATATCTACCGCCACACTCCTCGTGGTGTCTATGTTACCTTGAATGACATTGGAAGAGTCAAGAACATCCTTCATAAGCATCCTAACAAGAATGTCAAGGTCATCGTCGTCACTGACGGAGAGCGTATCTTGGGTCTTGGTGATCTTGGAGCTAACGGTATGGGTATTCCTGTTGGCAAGATGGCTCTTTACACTGCTTGCGCTGGTATCCGACCTGAGCAGTGCTTACCTGTGGTGCTTGATGTTGGAACCAACACTGAGAGCATTCGCAAGGACAAGGCCTACATGGGTCTGCGCTGTGCTAGAGATCGCTCTGAGCGCTATGATCAGCTTGTGGAGGAGTTCTTCAATGCTGCCCAAGAAGTGTATGGAAAAGATGTTTTGATCCAATTCGAGGATTTCGGTAACTCAAATGCTTTCCGCTTGTTGGACAAGTACAAGAGCCGTGCCACTTGCTTCAATGATGATATTCAAGGAACTGCCTCTGTCGTTCTTGCTGGTCTCATCTCTTCTTTGCCTTTGGCTGAGAAGAAGAAGTTGAGTGACCATGTCTACTTGTTCCAAGGTGCTGGTGAGGCTGGTATTGGCATCGCCGACTTGATTGCTGCTGCTATTGTCAAGGAGTCTGGTATTTCCTTGGATGAAGCCAGAAAGCACTGCTGGTTCGTCGACTCCAAGGGTCTGATCACTAGCGATCGCCTCAAGGATCCTAAGTTGGAGCACCACAAGGTCCCTTACGCTCATGACAAGAGCTTGTTGAAGGGCAAGGCTGATCTGTTGGGCACTGGTCTGTGGGGTGCTGTCAATGCTGTCCAGCCTTCGGCTATTATTGGTGTATCTGCTCAAGGTGGAGCTTTCACTGAAGAAATTGTCAAGTATGTTGCTAGCATCAACAAGAAACCTGTGATCTTCGCTTTGAGTAATCCTACTCACAAGGCTGAGTGCACTGCTCAACAAGCTTACAGCTGGACTAACGGCAAGGCTGTCTTCGCCAGTGGTAGCCCATTTGATGCTGTCACTCTCCCTGATGGTCAACATTTCGTTCCTGGCCAAGGCAACAATGCTTACATCTTCCCTGGTGTTGGATTGGCTGCTGTCCTCGCCGAGGCGGTTGAGATCACCGATGAGGACTTCCTCGTTGCTGCTCAAACTCTTGCTTCTATTGTTGGCAAGGATCGCCTGGACGTTGGATGTGCTTACCCTCCTGTGGACGATATCCGTCAAGTTTCTAAGCACATTGCTGTGGCTGTGGCCAAGAACATTTATGAGACCGGCCGCTCTAAGCTTTCTGGAGAGTTGAAAGAGGTGAATGATACTTACTGGCTCCGAAAGGCTTCTGAGATCATGTACAAGCCTGAATATGTGGATTATGAGTACTAAATACACACTTGCTGCCTGTGTGTGTCTTGAAGATCGTTTGCCACATCTAGATTAGCCTGGCTGGTTGATACTAGCCAACATTTTTGCGTAGCTTGTGCATGATGTGGGTGCAGTTGCTAACTCTAACTCTCTTCTTTATTGGTGGATTTTCTTGTGACAAATACTATCAGATTAGTTTTAAGGTGTAGGTTTTCGGTAGTTTTGATGATGGTAGTTGTTGTGGTGTGGAGTGGACCGCCGATCAGAGCGATCCAATCGTCCATAACGCTTTTGCTCTGCCCCAATGCCATGATGACTAAAGCTTGATCTATTTCCTCCATGTTTGCCTCTTTCCCGACTGCGACTTCGGCTGCGATCACGTGCACGAGAACGACCTTGATGATGATATTGATCATCTCGTTCCCGCTCCCATTGACGATCATCTCTAGCAAGGATTTGCTCCAACACTCTATCGACAACTTTCTCCTTTTCCGTCCAATGGTCACGGTACACTAACTCTCCCCAACTATCTATCACAGTCCTTGACACAAGCTCAAAGCGAATCTTTCGAAAGAATAGACAACCTTCTTCTATTGCAGGTTGTAATGAAGAAGTTGTGATCGAATTGAAAGTGCGTGGATTACGAGCACCAGCAGACCAATCACAGTAAGTCACTCGTCTTCGTTGCATCCCAACTAGTAACCTATCACCATCATTCTCTCCACTTCTAGCACTATCTTCACTCTTTATACCTTGTTTATCATCATGATCATCAACACTATCTTCTTCACGTGGCAAGAGGGATGCCAATACAGTAGGAAAGAACATTTCATCCGAAGCACGAACACGTTTGAATAATGTGAATATAGGATGATGACGTAATGTTGTCACAATACCATCTTGTCGTTCTTGTTCACTCTTTTGATCATCTTGTAGTAGTAGATAATCCAAAAACTTGAAGATTAGTTGACAATGAAATCTAGAAAGTAATATCCATTGATCAGCTTTAAAGACCCAAGGTAATGGAAGACCAGCTTCTAAGTGAAGAATATCAAATTGTTGTTGTTTGGAATAACCATTGTTTGGACTATTTCGATAGTTGATCCAACTGCTTGTTACACCGTCTATTATATACAGACACATTGTAAACCAATGAGTTTGATAGAGGAGTGAGTGAGTAGGTTGTTAGTGGACTAAGACAGTACAGTAGTGTCTTATCTTACCAGCATAGACAGTGTCTATCACTTCAGACAATGAACGAATAGGTAGACAAGATTCTGAGGCGAAGATAAACTTGTCAATACCTGGTTCATCATTCATAGCCTCTTGTAGCATTAATACCATCGTCTTAGTCAAGTCAAGACTGCCCCAATCAGGCGAAAGTTGAAAAGTTCGTACAAGACGAGAACGAACAAATTCACTTTGTAGGCGATGAGGATGTTTAGCGTGGAACCACAGCCTCACCTTGTACTTCTTCTCTTCTACTTCATCCAGCCAGATCTTCCAGAATGGTTCATTAGGGAAGTCATCGATAATCATAATAAGAATACCTAAAGTGGAAGAAGATTTTTCATTTTCATTTTCATTTTCATTTTCATTTTGATTTCGATGATGACATGTTAATAACTCTTCTTGGAAGACTTCCTTTGCTCTAATCACTCAGAAAACCACAATGAGAGAGAAAGAGAGAGAAAGTGAGAGAGTGAGTGAAAAAGTGAGAGCAAAGTGTAATGCTAGTGTACTGTGTTGCTGCTGACCTTCCTGAGGAGTGGAAGCTTTCTATACGAGACACTAACAGAGAAGATTGAGAATGAACAGATGCAGATGAAACATGATGCTTCTCTTCTTTATCGCCTTCTCCTCCTCCTCCTTCTTCCTTCCGTCCAACGGAGGCATATGCTTGAAGAAGTTGTTGTAAAGACATAACTGGTACTGTACCTCGAATATGAAGCAAAGATAGCAATGATAAAAGGTGAGCGAAGAGAGGAAGAAGTTACAGTTATTATTGTGTTGCGCAGGAAAAGAGCATTATTGTTATTTGCGAGGGCATCTCCTTTTATGGGACTGTCTGTGCATGTAGTGTTTACTGGTCTGGTCTGGTCTATTCTCGCCTGCTCTAGCTCAGCTCTTTAAGGGAAGCACAAACGGTGTAGTCTTCCATCAGCGTATTGTGTTGTCACTGCTCGACCACGACCACCAGTGAGATGACTTCTCCAGTAGTGCAAGCTGAGAGCATATTGTGAAATGATTTTGAATAGGATAAAATGCAAAAAGACAAAGAAAAGAAAATGAGTGACACTTACAACGCGTGAAGCATAGCATGTGAGTGATGTCACTCGTGCCTTTAAAATGGATTAAAGCACCTCCACACAATGCTCACGCTTAGCCACCAATTGTCCAAAAGAAGTCAAAGCCAATCCACATTTTGCTGCTTCAGACAAAAACTCTTCCTCATGATCAGCTTCAACTGCCACAAGCAATCCACCACTTGTTTGAGGATCACAGAAGACTTGTCGATAGTAGTCAGGCATAGTGGACACCTTGCTTCCATAGCTATCAAAGTTACGACTCACACCTCCTGAAGCACATCCATGAGAAAGATAATAATCCAAACGAGGAAATGTAGGCACTTGATTAGCATGAATAACCGCAGTTAGATTGCTGCCTTCAGCTACTTCAATCAGATGGCCCAAGAGGCCAAAACCAGTGACATCAGTCATCGCCGTAACATAGGCCAATTGACCAAAGACAGCTCCACAAGAGTTTAGAACACACATGGAGTCTCTTGCTACTCCAACATCTTCAGGTTGAAGGAGTTGCTTCTTTTCTGCCGTAGTGAGAATACCCACACCCAACGGTTTTGTCAGAAAGAGTTTACATCCTTCTTTCGCTGTATTGTTCTGTTTCAAATGCTTCTTTTCTACAATTCCAGTCACAGCTAGACCAAAGATTGGTTCTGGTGCATCAATGGAATGGCCACCAGCCAAGGCAATCCCTGCACGAGTGCAAACATCGCGACCACCTCTCACCACCTCAGAAGCTACTTCAGGAGGAAGCTTACTCAATGGCCAACCAAGAATAGCAATAGCTACAATAGGCTTGCCACCCATGGCATAGATGTCACTAATCGCATTTGTTGCAGCAATCTTGCCAAAGTCAAAAGGATCATCCACGATAGGCATGAAGAAGTCTGTTGTGGAGAGAATTCCAGTTTCTTCATTAATACCAACAACAGCGCAATCATCTTTCGATGCATGGCCAACCCAGAGATTAGCAAACTCAGTTTGAGCACCACTTCCTGAGAGAATCTTATCCAAAACCTTTGGTGACAGTTTGCAACCACATCCAGCACCATGACTGTATTGAGTTAATCGAACTTTCTCATTATTTTTAGCTTCAACAATACTTGACATCTTACGGAAAAATTGTCGGGTATAAGTAAGCTTAGCCTGTTGGATGATTAGATTGTTTCTTCTTTTCAATAAAGAGAACATCAATTGAGATGAATGGTGCTGGAATTACGTGGAACCACCATGGAGACTGCGTGGAACAGCATGGAGACTGCGTGGAACTGTGTGGAATTGTGTGGAATTGTGTGGAATGATCCTCTCTGATGAGGAAGGAATTGATTAGATCTGGTTAAGGACTCTTTGATCTGCTCCCTATTGATAAGAAAAGTCAACTACCTTAAGATGCATAATAGAAAGAAGCCAGATCGTGATGCCACTGAAATAGAGAAGCAAGCATTAAAGGATAAGTCTCAACTCTATCAATCATTAGTGTCGATTATTTGGGAAAAGCGTCGACAACATGAACATAGTCCAGAAACACTTGCTCTCTTAAGCAAGTTATCAGTCTCTAATCCTGACTTCTATAGCTTATGGAATTTCCGTCGAGAGATTCTATTAACGCTAATACCTGGTTTATCAGACGTTGATTCTAGCAATAATGTTAATAATAATAACAATGCAGAAGGAAAAAGAGAGAAAATTGATCAACCAGAAGCACGAGAACGAGAGTTAGATGTTACTGTTGCTGCTATTCGCAAGAATCCTAAGTCATGTAGGTCCTCTCTGTCATATGTCTTTCCTATACATTCATCTCATCTCATCATATCATATACTGTGTTTATGTTATTGTTTCATCATCCTTGTGTTTAGATGGAGCATGGCATCATCGCCTATGGATTGTAGATCGTTTCCAGACAGATTATCAAGCTGAATTAGCATTATGTAAAGAATTCCTTAGAGCTGATCAACGTAACTTCCATTGTTGGAACTATCGAAGAGCAATTTTCCAACGATCTGGATTGACTGTCCAGCATGAGTTAGACTTCTGCCTTGCCAAGATTGAAGAGAACTTTTCCAATTATTCTGCTTTCCATCATCGTTCTTATTACATCAAACAAGTAGGACTCTCTGTTGAAGAGATTTTCCAACAGGAATGGCCATTAGTTGAAAATGCAATTTTCACTGAACCTGATGATCAAAGTGCATGGTGGTATTACCAATTCCTTGTCACTCTTGCTGTTTCTTCCATTCCTCAAGATAAATCACAAGGTTATATTGAATGGATGATTAATACCTTAAAGCAGCAATTGGAAGCAATGGAAGGTTTGTTGGAGATTGAACCAGACAGTCGTTGGCCCCTCATGATAAAGGTCTTTTTGGCGGATACTCTGTTGGGAGCTAACATCAAAGATCAGTTACCTTCTGATCTTCGCCATGGACTGTTAGAGCAACGATTAACTTCTCTAGAGCGTCTATGTGAAATTGATCCCATCCATGTGCGACGTTATCGTTATCAACTCGATCAAGTCTTCTGAGCCCCTTGCTGTTCCAGTAGCTTGCAGTGTCAAAGTAGTAAACTGAGGGAAATACAATACTGTATAAGGACAAGAGAAATGGGTGGGTTTACAACCACAAGGTCATTGTTAAATTAAAGTAAAATTAAAAGAAATAGCTAACCCTAGACCACATAGACTACATAGTCTCTAACTTCGGCGTTGCAGGGAAAGTTCAAAAGGCATTATCTAATCAAAAACGGGTCCAAAACGGTATGCAACAAGAAGAACATACAAGCTATTGATTTGATGCCTTTCCTTCTTCCTTCCTTTCTTCAGCTGATCATCACGTCATATTGTTGGATATGCCAGGCTGATAGAAGGAGAAGAGAAAGTAAGGTCCATTTTCATCATATTGATTAGTGAATCGAACTTCTAAACGAAAGTGTGTTGTATGAAAAAGATGAAGATCTTCATTTGAATCACTATATCTTGAATGTTTAATTTGTTGAGTAAACTCTTTCTTCTTCAACGTAGGAATAGGAGCAGGACTAAGATAATACTCTTTATTCGTCTCATTATTCTGTCCTGCAAGGATATCACTTAATATTTCAACACCAATAGAAGTTTTAGATTGATAACTACTAAGAGATGGTGATGGTGCATGGATTCCAAGTAGGATAGTATACGCCATATAGAGAGTATTAATACGAATTGCTATATAGCCACTAACATCTCTTTCTATAGAAGGAAAGTCTTTATTACATAATAACATTCCACCAGAATGTCCTGTAGGAATACAATAATTTGTCATACGACCATTAGGTGTATCAGATTGAAAATTAAAAGCTTTCATAATGTTAGTATAGAAATATCCATGAATCTCTTGGAAACTAAGATATTCTAGAGGTAGGGGAAGGTTATTACAAATGATCACATGTGGCATTGTCATAGCACGTCTTTGTAATGCCCAATACTGTAAAGATGCTTTGACAAGGTTAATATCTTCACAACATAAATTATTTCTTGCAGTTGAAGCTTCTAATCCTTTAATCTCATCTGCATAGAAGGCATTCCCCATCTTTGTTGTTCTAAATAGAGTGACTAATAGTACTAAACTAAAGTATTGGTCTTAAAATTAAAGGTAAAGGTGTTTGGTATTTGATTGTTCTTGGTTGTTGTTATTGTTGCATTGCCAACATCAACTCGATGCTGAAGACGAACAAATCCAGCAGGTAAAAGTGGCAAAAGTGAGGAGGTAAAAACGGTCAAAATATAAGAAACGGTTGGGTGTGTTGATCATCACCATCATTATCTCATTAGCCACCATCGTAACCTCTTCCACTGTGGTATACATGTTGGACTACTTTCTTCCATGAAAATTATAGTGAAAAACTCAGCTCCTAACTGGCCTGCTATGGTTGAAAAACAACCTTCAAAAGATCAACTACGACGTATCGAACCTGAAAAACAATGTCGAATTACTTCTGCTGCAGCTTCTCTTTGGATGCAATCTAGACAAATGAAGAACTCAATTGATCGAGACTATTCACGAAGTGCTTCTACCTCGTCTTTCACTTCCTCTTATTCTTCCTCTACTCTATCGCGGTCATCATCTTCTTGTTCTACTAAATCCATGACCAAGTTTGCTTCCAAAACACAACTTGTCCGCCAATGCCAACATTGTCAAGTCCTTTATACAAATTTCCATTCCTGTCAAGCAAATGATTAAAGACGATTCACCTACGACCCCCTGTTTTCTTATTTCCTTGCTCACGATTGACACCATTCCCTTTGTTTTTGCGAATATTTGTTGGTTTGGTTTGTTGTGGTGTTCTTCTGCGATGTTAGGCTAGGTAGGCTATGCTACGCTGTTCATGTCTACCGCGTGTTCTGAGTAATTGTGATGCCCTAGTGTTTCGCATATGAATAAAGAACATCGAAAAGTAGGTGTTAATTTTAAAAAGCAAAGTCCATCTTTTCATCATCACCTAGGTCTCGCTTCTTACTATGCATCTTCTACATCACAACTTTAGGATCACTATTTTCTGCTTTCTCTGCTTATGTTTTAAGAGTGTTTCTTAGTGAAGAAATCTCTTGCAAGGAGGCCAACAGGAATGAGAAGTGTCGATAACATAAGCAAGCGACATCTTTGTGCCTTGTATTTCCACTCATTATTGTCCTCATCCTCGTCCACAGGATGAAAGCTATAGACAGCATAACTCCGCAGGACGTCTTCCAACGATCCCATCGCAGTCTGGCCAACACTACTTTGATTCGCAACCTTGTCCTTTGCTGAAGATGAAGAGGAGGAAGAAGGCGAAGAAGCTCCTTTCTTGCGGCTGGAAGAGGTCGATTTGTTAGATCGAGTTTTGCCAGTATCTTCTAAATCTGGATGCTCTCCTTGTGTGTTTTGTCCTCTCACCAAAGCTAACTGTCCACAAGCACCAGCAATATCTTGACCTTTCTCTTGGCGAACTCTTGTATAGATACCATAAGGTGCACCACTGCAGATCTTGTAGAAGCTGTCCACTTGCTCAGGGAAAGGTGGCTTGTAATCCTCTGCGACTTCAGTAGGATTGTAAGGAATTAAATTCAAAAGGATATTTTCTCGACGAGGCTTGAGCAAAGCTGCAAGTTCATGGGCATGTTCATCCTTGTCATTCACGTCACGAATCAAAATATACTCTATCATTACTCCACTAATTCGGCCTCTACGCCCTGGCTTGTCTACGGCTTCTACGGCTTCTGCTTCCTCACCATCTTGATTGATGGCTGAAAACATTAATGCACCTTGAGATAAAGCTCCTTTCTTCTCTGCCATTTCTAATCCTTCTCTAGTCATAGGTTGCATAGCATTCTTCACAATATGATAATCAATGGCCTCGATCAACTTGTCAATATGATAGGCACGAGCTGCAGGAACGATAAGAGAGCGCACTTCTTGATTAGGAGCATGTAATGAAAGTGCAAGGTTGACATGAGAAAGTTCATCACTTAGTCGGTACATATTTCTCAACACACCCACGGTGGACACAGTGACATGACGAGGAGCTATCAACAAGAACAAGTGCGGTCATTGTAAGTCAAGGAGGCCAAACAAGACACATCTCTTTATACAGGTGCTACTTACATAGACCGAAACGTTCTACATCAGCCATAAACTCTACTGCCTTCTTAACGTTTTCAAAGTTATTTCTATTTCAAACCAACCATAAGTTAGTCCACGAATGGTGTCTGTAAATTAGTGGATAAGCTTACAATGGTTCTCCCATGCCCATGAAGACGACATTACGAATACGTGTCACAGCATTAGCATGAACAAGTTGTTCAACAATCTCTCCTGCTGTAAGATCACCAATAATACCCATTGTACCCGTTGCACAAAATCGACAACCCATTTGACAACCAATTTGAGATGAAACACAAACTGTAGCATGACCTTTATGTCTTATTACCACTGTTTCAACTTCATGTCCATCTTGTAAACGAACAATTAACTTTGTTGTATCACCACGTATTGATTCTTTTTTCTCAACTACAGTTGTTGTAAATAACGAAAACTCTTGTGTTATAATACGTGATGCTTCGACTGGTAACATCCATTCACGAAATGGAATATCATCCATAGTAAGGACTCTCTTTTTATCTTTTGAATTATCACAATGATCAGGTTTACAATGTGCGATAAGATAATGCCATAATTTATTACGATGTTTGACTAATGGATAAAGTGGACCAATGAGATGTTCATCCCAAATACTCTTTTGTTTTAATTCTGCATTCTTTCTTCTTGTTGTCATGGTGGTTGTTAATAAGTATGTTTATTATTGTGAATAGAATACAACCTGAAATGACAGGGATTAGTTAATATTATCTCTCTACCACTAGTTACCACTCGTTATATTAGTCAAGCAGACAATCCATTCATTCCTGCTGTTCTTCCACTCCGCCAGGAAAACAGACAGTTTCGTAGTTTGGGATGTTCGAAGTTTCGGAATTATTGTAAGCAGAGCGACAACTTCCCACGCTCTGTGATAATTCAAGACAACGTTATCATCGATTTCTTCATAATCATGAAAGTCACCACGTCCAGCGATTAAAGCTCTTTCAGTCCATCGTAGACATCTGAGCTTGACTGCTTTGCAAAGAACTGAGATTGAACATCTCCAAAAATACTTAACAAGCATTACGAACGCGATCTCTAGGTGTCAATCTGAACGTATCCCAGTCGATGAAGAGAAGCTGGTGAAGCTAAAGGTCATTTTGGTGAGGCTCTGCTTGAAGAATCGCTGCTGCAAGCGATACTCGTTGGGCCGCTGCCTCGATACCTGAGAATGCGAAGTCCTTTGCAAGCGAGGAGATTCCGTGTTACTTTCGATTTAGAAACAGACAGCAACTGAAGAGACTCTATGATTGCTTCAAATTTCCAAAACTCTTTCGAAGAGAAAGACGCAAATATGATGGAGAGGAAACCATGTTGGTTGGTCTTTACTGACTTCATTCTCCCAACACATTGTGTGACAGCTCGTGGAAAGTCCATGTCATCGTGCAGAGAGGTTATTGAATGGGATTGAACCATGAGTCTTCTCTCTTGCGATCCTTCTCGTTCTTCAGGTCCTTCTCCTGTTGGATCTGCATGGTCATGACGGATCATTTTTTCTGTCTCATCGATATTCACCGGGTTGCCCGAGAATATCGATGAGACAGAAAAATTGATCTATGATATGCTCTCGAACGCTTCTAACTAACTTTCAATATCCAAACTCCCTGTCATGTCTGTTTTTGAGAAGTTGGTTGTGATGTTCCTTGTTCAGCTGAGCTCATTGTTGAAAGAATTGGAACCGAGTATCTCTTCACTCTATTTTTGATTTTTTTTAAATGGCAAGTAGGACAAAACCGAGAACATAAACAAGAGGACCGCACAACCAGTTTAACTTCAGAATTTTGTCCGTCGGACATACAAGTCGGGAACACTCTATTCCGACATTTACAATTTTGCAGCGCATCACGAGGTTCTGATTGGTTTGGGTTTGGGTTGGTCCGTGACTTATATAGAAATTGTAAGCAAAGAAAACTAGATAATGGTGTCTACATGAGATAATGATGTCATATCTCTTCAATTCAAGAGTTAATTAATAGCTAGCCCATGAGTTGATACAGATGATTTTTGGTGTTATGCGCACAGATTAACTTACAAATTATGGTGTCGAAGAAGAATCATCATCCACAGAGAGTTGCTTGTACATGACTTTGTTAAAAACCATTTGCTCAGGAATTACTCCAAAGCTTAACAACATCATCAAGCCCAAAAACAACCCATCACATAACAGGGCGAGGCGTAATGATCCAAATGAATCGGAAAGAAGTCCCACCAAAGGGGAGCTACAAATACTGCCCATATAAGTGAAAGCTGCTACTACAGCAACGGAAGTACCACCGTGAACTCCTGGTAAATGGCCCGCACTGCTAAATACAGTGGGAATAATTGTTGACAAACCTAATCCAGAACATGCAAAACCCATGCAAGCGAAGACTGGTGGACAGGGAGTTGATACACTAACCACAGCTATGATTAACCCTAGCATAGCTAGAAATCCTCCAATTCGTACCATAAGTCGTCTTCCAATTACTCTGCGGAGATAGTCACAAGCAAACCTTCCACATCCCATACAAATCATAAAACAGGTTAGACCCAACGATTTAACGACAGAATTAGCATGAATCTCACGATCAAAATAGACTGTTGACCATGTTACCACACTGCTTTCACCAAAAGCAGCGAAAAAACCGCAAGCTGCAAAAACTGATAAAATGCGTAAAGAATCATTCGTTTTCGATTCGGATTCATCAGATGATTCGGTACGATTTGTGGCATCGGTATCATAGTCTAATTGATCAGATGCAAGCAACGGAGATGATCCGTCAGATAGACCTTTCGCCAAAGGATTATCAACACCGCCATCATAATCAAACTCTCCTTTTCTTTCTCTTTCCTCAGAATCATCATGATTGCGATGGAATGAAGTCAAGAAAACCTCTTGGTCATAATCATACATATTATAAAATGTAGACAAAGAGAGAACAATACCAACACCAGAACACAAAGCAAACCCATGAAAAGTGCTAAGTCCACCTTGTATAAGAAGACCACCAAGTAGCGATCCCAGCGCCGCAGAGATGGAATACGACCCATGGAAACTACCCAATAAAGGGATATTAGCAACAATTTCGGTCAAAATAGCTGAATTATTCATCGAAATATCCATAATACCACAACCCAATCCAAACGCAAGGGTGGCAACAGATAGCACGCCAAAGTTATCAGCAAGTGCAACGAGAGGCATGCATCCGATGAATATCCAAGCACCGAGAGAGGTAATCACTCGACTTCCATATTTTTTAACGAGATAAGCATCTAAAAAGGCAGAGAGGACATTACCAAGGTAGAAGAAGGTGACACTGGTGCCAAGGAGGGAGTCGGAAAGGCCAATGTGGTCTTGTATCTCTGGCATATAACGTCCCCATACACCTGCAAGCTGTCCTTCCAGCATAAAGCAATAATAAACCGCAACTCGAGCCAGTAAGTTACGAGTGAAAAGCGTTTGCACATTGAAGGGATTGTTTCTCTTCAACACCACATCATAGAATTCATCCATCTCTCACGCTTCTCACTTCACAACTCTTCAAATATTATCTTCTTGGTAATCGTATCTTATATTATCTTTAATTGTATGGTGGGTGTCACCAACATCAATCTCTGCTGTGTTCTTATTGGTCAATCTCCATCAGGCAGGATTATTATTGGCATGCGTGATTCGAGCTTTATGTTGGGAACAACAACTGTGCAGTATTGGGAAATATACAGAGTTTATAGTTTTTACATGTTTTAATAAATTTTAAGGGTTACTGCATTATCTCATTATCTTATAGACTAACGTGAAAAGAAATAAATATCCATCTATTTTAGATAGTATTATTTGGATGGTAATGTGCCTGTGGTGGTTGGTCATAAAAAGGTGAGAGGGACACTCCCTCCCATCAATTCCACACCACCCATTAGAAAGTCTTAAATATGGAGTAAAATCTCATAAAAGTCTTCACTGAGAAGGAGTGTGTCTGTCTCTCCTCCACCTGTGGCAGTGAAATCCAATCAATCACAACTAAACTACTGACTAGTACTATCATCATCTTTTATCTTCCTCTCTTGACCTTACTATATTTAATTAATTCAATTCTTTCTTATTAGGATTGAGGAAGTGACTTTATTGTGAAAATTTTTTCATTATCAGTATATATCTAGAAAATATATTGATTTTCCTTTTATTCGAAGTAAACTATTTTTATTTGGTGATTTCATACATTTGGTAAGTTTCTCCATTTTTTCCCTATCTTTTATGTTTTCTTTTCTCTTACCTTTATTCTACTTCCTAACCTATAGTAAAGAGCTGTATTTGTGTATTAACTTCTTTGAAGATGATGGATATTGAAAAAGAGAACAATTTTAACTTGGAGATAGACTCTCATCATATCAGAGGTTCTGAAAGTGCAAGTATTTCAGACAGTAGCTCTGAACCTGCGACAAGGTCTAAACCACAATCCAAGATAAGGAAACCTGGGATGAATCGTGGTACACGTAAACCGTACGGCAATAATGGTAATAACAACAACACTGCTGCCACTACTGCTACTACCACTGCTAACAACAACAACAGCAATAATAGTAATAAAAACAGTCATCGTCGTGACAGCAATCGATTGATGAACAGCTATTTGGCAGCTAACCAGTCCATCTTTGGTAGTCATAATAACATGAGATATTACTATTTACATGTCAATGATCATCCACAGACTATGATCTTCTATGATGAGACCACTCCCTGTGATCAAGAAGAAAACAATGAGGATAATCCTTTTTCTTTTGAGATCAGTGAGCAAGATACTTATCTAAGTGAACGCACTGCACAGTCATTGCAACAACTTTATGAAAGTGTTAAGTTGGAAGCGAATATCTATTCCTACTTACAACATCTCGCCGCTTCGTGTGAACAGTACATGTATCTGCAACAGAAGAATGTCGACGAGTTCTATGAGGTAAAAAAGCAAACAGAGCTAGCTGCTGTGAATAACAAGACCGCCACCACTTCTGTCGAGATGGAAATGCAGTCCTGACCCTAAGTTGCTTGAACATGCCTGCGTTCTTCGTATATAAAGTATATTGAATGTAATGTAATTGAAACCGAGCTCAAACTTGTTTTGTGGCGTTGATTCACAGTTTTTGACTATCAAGGACGATATTTGCGCGTCACGTGGTATTTAAACAAAAACAAATCAACATTGAAAGATGTTTCAAATTATTTATTAGGAGCTATCATATCAACAAACTATTCAAAAGTTCAATGCCTGAGTAGCTGAACCTATATCAAAGAACAAATATGGTAAGTATTTTAACAAACAACTAATTGTTAACAAATAGTTTGCATTAAACAGTGACAGTTGGTCAGAGTAACTATGACTATAAAGTGTTAAGGTCACAGGACCAGGGTTGTGAAAACCACAATTCCTGATAATGTCCTTCCAACAACGGATAGTTATCATCACACCAATGGTCAAATGTAAATGCTTTTACTAACTTTCAGACTACACATACAGTTGTTGGTCGCAGGTCTAAGACGTTGCAACATTGGCCTCACCTCTTTGAGATTGTGATCACCCGTTGCTTTTAGGATCTCTGTTCGACTGTGAAGGAACATCATTCACTGAAAACAAACAAACAAATAACATCAGAATGCTGTTTTGAACAAGTTTCAAAGCATGGAATTTCTCGTAACATGCTGTCAGGCGGATTAATCATTCACTTATATTGGATGTTGCATCTATTATTATAGTTGCAACAATGATATCATGAAGGGGAATCCATCATCTCATCATACAGAATGTTTCACGAAACAGATGCAATAGCTAAACGTGGTAGCCATGAATAGCATCAGGAATACGATAACGACATGCGCTCGTCATTCTCGAAAGTAGGACTGGGGCGGCATGCAAGTACTCATCATTTGCGCTTCACAGTACCACATTTAAACACTATCACCTCATATCAAAACCACTCTCTCACCTTCCATTCGTCTTGTTTCTCAGCATAAGGCGAAGACAGTCATTGGTTGATCAAGTTTCAACCTCTGTTTAGAAGGTTTAACTTTCTTCATAAAATCTAAAGAGAACAATTGGATGTCAGGTCAGTAAGCAAGCATGACACAATGTAGACAGTGAACAATGAGAGAAGAGGTGGTGGTGGTTGGGTGATGAGATTCAGAATATAGAGCACGTTTTCAAACACGGGTTTTCAGTAACTCTAGTCCGATAATGCTGTTATATCATCATAATCAACACCCAATCCCAATAGAAAAACAAAGACATCAACAGCCTCATCAATCACATTCTCATCAAGAAAGATTATGACGGGTAAACGGCATAATATGTGATAGAAACAATATAATCATTGGCTATCATACCCTGGGGTGGATATAACAATCTAGTAGTATACTCACCTATGAAAGTCTTCACCAAGCTGTCATCTCATTGCTTGTGTCATGTCTGTCATTTGATTGTGATGGCCATGGACCATGTGCTTGTGGTGGTGGTGTGACCATTCCACCAATTCCATCCAATCATAATCCCTCTTCCGGGACCAGATTCCATGGAATTTGGGATTGTTTGTTGTTTGTTGTGTGTTGTGTCTCGTTCAAAAACTGTTTTTCCTTTTGTTGCCAACTAACGGTCATGAGAAAATGAGCAAAAGGTGAAAGATTTGTTGATTTGTTGATTGGTGCGATAAAAAGAAGACAGTATGACTGGGTCGTTATTACAGGTATGAAACAACAGCACCTCTTCCTCTTTCTCATGACAGTGTTGTTTTATGTTCTTTTTGTGGTTAAATTAGGTATGCAGTCAATTACAGACTACCTATCAACAACAACAACAATATGATGTCAAGCAAAGTCATCAACTTCTCAACCAACTAGCTTCCACACTAACCTCTATGAATCAAGAACAAGATCGAATAGAGATGAAAGACTTTCTACGAGTGATCTTTCTTCTACGTGATGTTTCCATCCATCTCTTGCAAGAACAAAACAACAACAAGACCAACACTCCTCCTGCCTGTACTACTCTACTAGCCGTCTTAGTAGAGAGTTGGAAGAGTGTACAGACTAGCTTAACTCTCACTACTATCCATCTTATTGACCCCATTGAACAAGAACTCATACGAAACTTGATTCAAATATCTCTATTATCTACCAGACCATCATCATCTTCTCACAAGAACAGTCTACAGGAGATATCTGCTATCTTGAAGAAGATGCTATCTAATTGTGTCACATGGCCATGGAAGGCCTTGCAAGTAGAATTGACGTCATCTATCTTGTCTGTCACACTTCTTCGTGTTAGTCAACAAGAACAACAAGAAGAAGATGAAGAAGAAGAAACAGAAGAGAGTATCATATTCCCTTTATTAGTTCAAATCATCAATCAGCTTGGTCGACATCTTGATAAACAATTTCTGCTATTACAACAGGATAAAGAGGCAAACAACACTCAAAACAATAACAATAACAACAACAATAACAGTCAACTGCAACAACAACAACGTGAAGTGGAACAGAAAAGGAGTTTTGATATTATCTATAAGATGCTTTATAACCTTCTTTCTTTCGGGAAGAATGACAACTGTATGAATCATCTTCGAGTACGTCTGTTAAGTGAGTTTGTGTTAAACACATTGTCAACTGTCTCCTGTCTGAGTCAATCACCACGTCATGTTACAGCCATCTTTCGACGATTAGGAACAATATGGAAAGATCAATCTTCTCTTAATATGATCTCAAGTAAACCTTTACTATTGTTATCACAGATATGTAAGATATTATCAAAAGATGTATTAATGATTGTTGGAAGTGGCAAAGATACGGACTTTACAGAGTTATTAGAGACGTTAACTTCATTAGTTGTCTTACTATATGGTAAAACCTCACTACGTGGTAGTAATAATGATGATGATGATGAGATTGTTACTATTGTTTGTGATAATCTGATCTCTATGCTATTGTTACTTTCAAATTCTCCTCTATTAGCTTCTCATCAGAAAGCAATTGATAAAATAATAGTACCTTTAGTAAATCTTCTAGCTAAAGCTAATTCATCTATTGATTATTCAACTAATCTATCTAAGATGTTTGATAAAGAATGGTCCTTGTCAGAGTCCATTCTATCAGATGTTATGATATCATTCATTCAAGCTTTCCTTTATCGATTACAAAAGTTATCAACACAAGCAGAACAGATAGTCTATATACAACATAAGGTGACTACAGTCTTTATTAAACTATTAGTGGAAAGTCAAGGAATAGTATCATCATCATCATCATCAACATCAGCAGCAGCAGCTAAAACTGTCAATACTATATCTCATATCATCTGTACATTCTACACGATGCTCTATACTAACTCTTATAACAGTAATGATGATGATAACAGTAATGCTAATGTTAATGTTGTATCTATGGAGAAAATGAAGAAAATAGTGAAAGAGAATAGTTTAGTTTTAAAGAAAGCTATCTCTTCTTCTTCTTCTTCTTCTTCTTCTTCTTCTGTTAAAGCAATGGACAAACTAATTATTCTTATTCTTGGTAGTTGTGCTATTATTAGTTCTTATTTTCCTCATGGAAATCATCATGACAATAGAAGAGAAGACAATGATAATAATAATAGTAACAATAACAATAGCAATGGTAATAAGCAGAAGATGATGAAAGAGTATAATTACTTTGTTGATATTCTATTTCAAAGTTTAGAGGTTTGGATTGAATTAAGTAGACGAGGAGTAGACGAGCAAGAAGATGATAACAACAATTACAATAACAACAATAACAATAGCAATAACAATAATAGGAATATGTCATACTGGATGATAACATCTATTCTCTTGAATTCATGGCCACAGTTGTCAATGATCTTCCATTATCATGGACTGCATTCTTCACAGGTAGGTCTCACTAGTCTCACTATCTATTGTCTATCTATGATATGATATGATATGATATGATATGATATGATATGATATGATATGATATGATATGATGTATTCTCACTGTGAATTGTGTTATTGTTATTGTATGATGTCATTAGGTTTGTCAAGATTTAGTTCAGATATTAAATACTACTAGTAGTAGGTATTATGAAGAGAAGAAGAAGAAGAAGACAGTGAAGACATTACTATTTGATTGGTGTCAATTATTATCTCTAGCACATGATGCCTATAACAACAACAACACTATGATAAGAGATAATGATAATGATGATAATGATGATAATGATCAACAGACAGTCTATACTATAGAGAATATTGTATTAGAAGAAGAATTACTACAACCTTGTAAGAAATTGATTTTATTATGTTATCAAGCTATTCATCATCATCATCATCATAGTAATAGTAATAGTAATAACAGTAATAGTAGTGAAGACTGCCTCTCATTTGAAGAATTACAACATTGTTATGATGAAAGTAGTCAAACGCTCAATTCTATTTATAGTCATTTTAATTCTTCTTCTGCTGCTTCATTACTATTCAATAGATATGAAGGAGAAGTCTATCTACTTAAAGCCTTTCTCTGTCTATTATATGCTAAAGCAATCTTTCTTTATTATCCAGAAAAATTATCAATAGCTATTAAGTTTGCCAAACAAGCATATAGTTATCTCTATGATCATATTGGATTACAGAATGGTTATGTAATAATTGAAAGTTTATTATTAATAAGTGAAATATATGATTATGAAGGAAGATTTTCACGTGCTTTAGATTATATGGCAGAATTGAATAGTTACTATCAACCATCACAACCATCACAACCGTCACAACAATTGCAATTGCTTCCTATGAATATTCAATATCATTTAGTTAATCTTCATCTTGTACGTATCTTATATCGAGGAGGATCTTATAAAGTGAAGACGATATTACAATCCTTATTAGATGATAAAGAAATGTTAATGGTGATGATGAAATATTGTCTTGGTGGAGTACAATTTGTGAATTATCTTCTAACAGAAGTCTTTCAATTCAATACTAACACTAATGATAATGATAACGATAATAAACAACAACTACTACAATCTACTACTACTACCACTACTACTATTACTAGTACTAGTAGTAGTGTAAGTAATATTCAAAAGTCAATTGAGTTAATGAGAATTACAAGAGAAACTACTAACAGTAACAGTAACAGTAACAGTAATAGTAGTAGTGATGGTAGTAATAAAGCTAAAGCATTAGTTTGGGCAAGTAATACTCGTGCTCTTAGTCGATTATGGAACTTATCACAGTCAACAACAACAATAACAACAACATCTTCTACTAAACTATTCTCTTATCATGTTACTGTTCCGCCCTCTATCTTACAAGAACAAGAAAGAGGAGAAGGAGAATATGTTAAACTACTATTATCTATGCAAGATCGATTAAGTTTTGATCATTTGCGTGTATTAAGAAGAAGTTGTTGTAGACAGACAATTGTTGATTTTCTTCAAAAGGGAGAGAATCATCCGACTACTATTACTACTACTACTAGTAGCAGTCTACCTTGGAACAACAACAATAGCAATAGCAATAGTAGTAATAGTAATAGTAGTGATAGTGATGGTGATGCTCAATTCTATTCTTTTCTACTCGGAGCTTCTTCTATTAGTACTGCTTCTCAATTACAAGCTATTCATGATTTTCATTCTATCGACAGTGAGACTGTGTCTTCAACTACTACTACCACTACTAGTACTAGTGCTAGTGCTAGTGCTAGTACTGCTGCTAGCGTTAGTGTGTCTATTAGTCAAGAGATTCTAAAGGCTACTAGTGGAAATCAAAACAGTTTGAAAAACCTTCAAAATCAATTAAAACAAATTATTAAAGATAAATTACCAATAGGATCTATCATATGTTTTCTATGTCTTGATCATAATAAATGTGAATTATTACTTGGTCGTTTGAATGAAGAAGGATCATGTCAAGTCATGAAAAGAGATGCTAAGAATATTATCAATATTTTAAAAGAATTTGATAATAATATGATATTAAATTATAAATCATTACAACAGACATCATCTCTTAGTCAAGCACAAAATATGACATCAAGTCAAAAGAAAGCATGGTGGATATTAAGAGAAGAAATTGATAAACAATTGAAATTAATAGCAGATCGATTAGAAGAAGAACTAGGAGATCATATTCGTTTACTTCTTCCTTCTAAACAACACAACAGTTCTAATAGAGAGAAATCGGGATGTCTTATTAATCTAGATGAACTCATTCTCTCAACAGAAGAACTGCAAATCAACAATGAGGATGATGATGATGAAGGAGAAGAGGAGGAGAAAGGGTCTGATGTTGATTATGAATCAATGAAGTTAGTTGATCTTCGTCTATTAGCTAAAGAAAGAGGATTATCAACAACTGGAAGAAAACTTGATATCATAGAGCGGTTAATTGAATTCAATAAGAAAGACAAGACTTTGAACAATAATAACCATAACAATAACAATAACAATAACAATAACAACAATAGCAATAAATCTGGTATGATTTCAAGTCAACCAGAGAAACAGAAGAAACCTATTAATAACACTAATAGTAATAGTAATAGTAATAGCAATAACAACAGAACAAAGAGTGATCAGCAGCATCATAATCATCATAATGGAGGAGGTCATGTTATTCTAATTCTTGATGAGATATTACAAACATTTCCAATTGAAATTCTTCCTAGTCTACGTCAACAATCATGTAGTCGAATTCCATCTCTTTCTTTATTATTACAGTCTTCTACTTTGTCAACAACTACAACTACTACTAACCAACAGTTTAGTAGTCAAAGTATGAACACTAACACTATCACAATAACGTCAAACAAACATGATAATAATAACAATAATAATAATAGTCGTTGTCATTCTATAGTGGAATTAGATCGTCGTCGTTGTTGGTATGCTGTTGATATTGATCAAAATCTACCTGAAACAAGGAAAAACATGGAATCTTTCTTACAACAATATGTTAATTGTTTTGGATGGAAAGGAATTATTGGGAAAATGCCATCACAGGAAGAAATTAGGTAAGTCCTTCCTATTCCTATTCCTTTCTCTATTTGTTAGTATAGATATTGACTTCTCTCAACTGATTGTTGTCTATAGTGAGATGAATGCTTGGGCTGATTGGTATATTTACAGTGGACATGGAGCAGGTGATAAGATATTTAAAATACTATCTGATCCTATACAACATCGTGGAGCATTATTATGGGGTTGTAGTAGTGGAAAACTTACAACACAAGGATTATTTGATCCTGAAGGTTCAGCTCTTCAACATTTACAAAATGGATGTTCTATGGTTGCAGGGAATTTATGGGATGTTACAGATAGAGATCTTGACAAATTAAGTGTAGCTTGTATGGAAAAAGCTCTGACAATACAACAAAAGATATCTGATGAAAGAATATCATTTGCTAAAGCATTAGGAGAAGCAAGAGATGTTTGCAAGTTGAAATATGCTGTAGCAGGGGCAGCAATAATGTATGGATTACCAATGCTTGCTAGTAGTTGAGGTGATGAAAAACAACGTCTATGTCACTCACCATAGTAATAATATTAACACTATCAATGACATAATGACAGTGTGTCGTTAAGTTAGACTAGTCTAGTTTCCATGACAATCAATATTGCTACATACTGTACCTACCCTAACTCTCTTACCCACCCCCCTAACCCTTCTCTCTATAGTGCTAGATGTTAGTGTAGTGTAATCTGTACTAGTAGAAGGTTAGTTAGGTTAGAAGCTGTCAGGGCGATCAGACAAGATCTCATAGACTTCCTTCATAAAACCACCTCGTGAAGGAGAGTTAACATCAATCCCAAACCCCATCTTCCGATAGAAAGACATCGCCTCTGGGTTGTTCTTTAAGCAGGTTAGCATGACTTTCCTCATGTTAAAGTGTGCAGCTAGTTGCACCGTATAGTCCAAGAGATAGGCACCCACACCTTGTCTTCGAAAGCGAGAATCTACTTGAAGCTCATAGACATAGAGAACAGGATACTCTGGTTCATCTTCATCATCCCAAGTGAAGCGGAAGATAAGGTAGCCCACTACCACCCTGTCATTGTCACTCTCACTGTCATTGTCATTGTTCTTCTGGGTGAGGAGCAGGAAGCGAGAAGCAGGATGGAAGAGCTCCTTCTGCTTCTCTATGAGATCAAACTTCCATCCTGCATCGCGATACTTTTCTTCCATGTTGGCCATGAAGAGGTCAGAGATCTTCATTTGAAGGGGAAGGGACAGACTCCGACTGGACAGAAACTCTTGGAATTGGAAAGAAGAAGAGGGAGCTGCAGGAGGAGGTAGAACTAGAAAGAAGCTCTTACATTGCAATGCAACTGACAACTCCTCAGTCTCCTCACAATCTTGATACATTGGATCGTTTGTCGTTCTTCTTCTTCTTCACTGATTTTCAATTTCAAAGTACTTGTGGCAGCCAGTTAGATGAATTGTCCATTATATCTTATTATTTCATCATGATTTTCACTTCTCCGATAGTATAGTGGTCAGTATACCCGCCTGTCAAACGGCGCGCCTCGCTCCTCACTGAGCGCGGGAGATCTGGGTTCGATTCCCAGTCGGAGAGAAGTCTCTTTTGCTTCTTTTCTATCTGCTCATTACAGCTTTGGTATCATTATTCAACTCATGTGGTTAACTATGCATTAACTGACGTAGATGCTTATATTATACCAGATCCCTTTTGCTTCTTTTCCATCTGCTGTCTAGCCTATTTATGCATTGATTTTCTTGACTACTTGGAGTCAAATAGCATGATAGCTTCTAGGGGTTAGAAAATATTATGGAAATGTTAATTACCGTATGTGGTCAGGCAAGCTCCCATGATGATAAACAACTCTCATCCTGTTCTGCCGACATCATCATTCTTTTGTTTTCCATGCGAAGTGTCAGTCTTCTTTGCTCTTCCATCTTGTTTAATGGCTTGTATTCCTCATACAAGCTGTAGCCAAAGCGACGAAGCCTCTTATCCAGCTTCTCTAACTCATCTTGTAGAGAGCGAGGCAGCAGCTTGATCATCTCCCAGAACTCTTTCATTCGATGTCTACCACTTTCCACCACTAGATCAGTCTTGAAGCGAGGCAAACGCCCTGATTCTGGAGCTGGGACATGTAGACGAAGCTTTCGACGACCTTCCATCATCTCTTGAGAGTTAGATGAAAACCATTTCTCACACACTCTCTGCAAGTCATTCGAATATTGTGATGCCATCCCTTCTTTGTCTTTCAAACTTGTTCTATTGCTTAGGGAGTCATGAAATGCAAATCGAAAGATTGTCTCACAAGTGATACGAGGTCGAGCAAATTGCTCATAACGAACTAATCATAATCAAACAATAGGATTAATTATTAAGCCTAGCAGCACATAACACTTTGAAAACATGTAGAGTAAGTGTTATTACCAATCCCAACCGATTGTCTGCTCCAAATGTTGGTTTGTAGTAGTTCCTCTAATTTCTCCATAGCTGTCAGCCAACCCAGAGACCTGATAGATCAACAATGATTTCAGCATTGCGAAACGAAGTAGTTAACCAATAGAATAGACAGACACCTGGAGGATGAAGAAAGTAGAAAATCCAAGAAGTGTTTGATATTTCTGATTCGTTGTTCGTGATCTATCTCAGAGGTTGATATAGACAGCTTATCTCGATAATACCTCCAAGTAGCATTGCGAGGAGTAGCAATGTTTAAAGTCACTGGATGCTACAGTAAGACAGCAACACACAGTAGTAAAGTAACACACAGTACTTACTACACAGTAATAGACAGATATTGGTGATGATGACCTCACCTTCAAGATGATAATAAACCTCACACTTCCTGCCTCTGAGAATGCTTGGTGGAGAGCAGGTAGTTTGAGCAGAGAATGCGGTGACTTCTCCACTAAGACAGGCTTGCTAACATCCCAGAAGGTCAACCACTACAGTACATAGATAACCAACAACAATCAACATTAGATTACACCTTGTTGTGATATATGATTTCTAGTGATTTTCTCACCTCATTTCGAATAGTAGCAGCTATTTGATCACTCCATTGCTCTACTGGAAGCACTCTGCCAGAGAGGAACACTCTCCTGGCAGTCTGTAGATTCCACTGACCCTCATGGTTCCAGGAAGAACATCGAGGACCAAATCGTTCTTCGCATTTATACATCATAGTGGATGAGAAGACACTTTCATTGAAGAGCTGATGGACAAGACTTGTTCCACTTTGTGGCCATCCTGATATGAAGAGAAAAGAATGATTTTGAATCCATGCCAGACTTGGAACAGGAAGAAGAAGAACAAGAGAAAGCAAGACACTGACAAGTACTACTAGCATGAGGATTACTGACTCAGGAGAGGCAGAGATAGACGGTGTAGGGTGTCTAAATCAAGTGTGTTAGACTAGACTAGACTAGAGTAGACTGGCAGAGAAAGTGTTTTGGGTGGACTGTCCGATCTTCTTGGGAGAGAGTGAGAAGATCCATTGGAAGTGTTCTTAGCTCTTGTTCTCTCATAGGTGACAGTATAGTGTGCCTAGGAGTTCATTACTAGACATAGTCATGGTACCCCGTGCATCAGAGAGATAATTTGGCAGCATGTCTAATGTCTTATCATCTTGCTTATCACTTCGCCGTGGAACTGTGTGGGTTTGTCCCAGTCTGCGGCAGGTGAGTGTCACAAACTGTTTGGGCCAGATGAGACCCAGTTGGGTTGGGTCTAGCCCAACAGTTCCAATACTGCCCTCCGTCTCCATCGCATCAAGACTGGAATTAACAAAGCCAACTACTTTATTGTTATCTTCTATTGCCATCAAAATAAATAAATCAATCCTAGTAAACCATGTTACTGATTCCTCAAGATCTTGCTCTTATTGGATATTGTATCTATATTCCTGCTCTCTTTGAGTTTATTAGGATAATATTAGGTTAGTCATCAAATGAATGAAATACGATGAAATGAGATGAGGTTGTTATCACTTATCTTGCTTGTCTTGATTATTTACTATCTCTATAGGATATCTTTTGGGTGGACCTTCGAAGAAAGTGGCTCAACTAGAAGCGGAAAAGCTTCTCCTTTTAATAGAACAACGCAAGATTAAATCTGTTCAATTAGAATTGGTCAAACATTCCAAATTGGAACGTAAAATCATTAAGATTGATAAAGAAATTGAGAAAATTAACAGTGAAAATGGACCAAAAGTAACCAAGACCAGGAAGATTCTTCGCTATCTTCGGGTTAGTAATACCCCCTTGAGACACATTTTGACATTTTGACACACTCATTGACTAACTGACTGACTGACTGTGCTGCTTGCTGACCTGTTTGTGTTGTTAATAACAGGCTGTCTTCTATCTCATAGCATGCATCTACTTCAGCACTGTATCAGTTTTACTTATTAGTCCTGAGGTAAATAAATAACAGTGAGATGTGATTGGATAGATGATGGTGTTAATGTCTGATTGCTGCTTGTCTTCTCATTGATGGTGACAGGTCTTCTGGCCTTTTTCTTGGATAAGCTCAGAGAAGGTGGTCTCTGTTCATGCATGGTTTCTTGTCCTTGTAGCTGGTGCTGCGTGTAGGCACTTGTTTCGAACCTTGCTCCCTCTTGTTGCTTATCCTTCTTCCTTTCCTTAGTTTGTACTACTGTGTCAGTCACGGTAGTTTGACAACATGCTATGCGCTAATTAAGGGAAGAGTAATTTAGACATTTCTCATGATATCCATCGAAATTGAAATTGAAAGCTTTCAATCCTTATAGTCAAACCAACACGCTGCAGGCTGCTGTAATTGGCTATGAAGAGAGCATTGGCTTGGCTTTCTACCTCTTCGCTTGTCTGTTTCTCGTGACTCGTCCCGTCTCCTCGGGTTCAGAAGTGACCTTTGCCTTGGTCGTCTGCTTCACATTTCCTTTGCCCTTCGTAGCTTTCCCTCGAAGATCTCCATCTTCAACAGATGGCTTTCCTCGACCACCTTTCTTTCCGTTTTCTCTTTCGGGAAGATCCTCCTCGCTCTGCTGATCTTCTACTGCCAGGTCTGTAGACGAAGTCCCTAGGGAAGATTTTCTCTTGCGAGCATGATCTTCTTCGCTTTTCTTCTGTGTTTTGGTTGCAGATGATTGTCCTCCCTAAATAAGATAACATTGGATTTAGTCGAGACTGTCTAGCATTGAAGAGGAAGATAGCTCAGCTGTGCTGTACCTTATTTGATGCTTTCCCCGCCGAAGAAGATTTTCTTTTATCCTCTTCACTTCCCTCAATTATACTCTCAAAGGCTGCACGAGCTTCAGCATCAAAGTCATCTGGCTTATTAGCTGAGCTTTTCCGTCGTTTGGAGGTACTGAATATATTACTATCATCTAATAGCAGATTGTCTTCAATTGGTTCGAAGAGATCGAGCATCTCTTCCTTCTCTTGTTGATCCTCTTTCTCTACAGGAATTGGTGAAACCATCATAGGAGAAGAAGAGCGACGACGAGTGGTACCGGAGATCGATTTCCTCTGTTGTTTACCAGCTTCTTCATTCCACTGTTCCACTTCACGATCGCTCTCATCTGGTTCTTGATAACTATTCACTACAGCCTTTGCTATGCGTCTTGGTAACATACGTGTGGGTGCTTCAGATTGGACCAGCAAGTACTTTTCTATACTATTTCTGTTTCCAGGTTTTCCTTTCTCAACCTTTGCAGCACGACCAGATTTCGCAGATACTCGACGACGCTTCTTCTCTAAACCATAATCTTCATCTTCACTATCTTGATCTGACTCACCACCTTCCATCAATGGTGATAGTGATTTCTTGGCTCTTTTCTTCCCGGAAGAGTTGGGAGAAGCATGACCCACATTCTCTCCAGCAGCTGAACTTGAAACACCAGCATTTGCAAAGGCACGGCCTTTTGATTTACCAAGCTGAACAGCTTGTTTAATTGCTTGCTCAATATCATCTGGCATCTCCGTAGATTCCATTTCACCATCAGCAGCTTTGTTCTGGCGCTGTCCATCTTTTTTATCCTTTTTCTTCTCAAACAATTCGCCTGGTAAATGAACTGTTCCAGGATAAGTTTGTACATTATCAGATGTTTTAATCTGATCTTGAAGCAATTTTATAGCCAAGCGAGTAACAAAATAAAGACGATTATTGCTTCTATCATGCCGATCAGCGTGATATTGCACAATTTGATTGAGTAGCTTGAACAAGAATGGTAGATGATTTGATTCTTTTCGTAAAGTAGCTTGTAAAGCTTGTATCAATGATTGAATACATCGAACTAATGCTTTCATCCCTTTCCTATCTTCCTCTTTATCCAATTTTGTATTGGCAGGACAATTAGGATGATAGGATAAAAGGTAAAGAAGGTAAGGAAGCACTTTCTCAGGCATTGTGAAAGCTGCCATAGCCTCTAGTCGCTTATGTAAATCAACATTTTGGGTACTAACCAGCTTTGCTTCAATATTTTCATGTGTAACTCGCAGTCGACGAATAGCACTTAATAAAGAACTTTGTGAAAGTTCAACCAAATCATTGTCTTCATCATTTGCGAAGAGACAAGGATAGCACAGAAAACGAGGATGAACTTGATGAATCTGCATCACTGTAGTTAACGCCTCCAGTAATGTACGACGAGTTTCTTGATTATTAACTAGGAATGCCCAAGCTAATTCTTGCCATTGACCAACTTCCACATGATCACCAAATCGTTTTGTCTTCATTAAACTGATGATACAAACACCAACTTTTTCATATAGTTCAATCTTCTCATTCTTCGAGATATCAACTAACTTCATACCATTCAATATCGATCCACCACTTTCAAGACATTCGAAAAGTAGATTCAATAGATTGACAAACTCTGCTGATCCTAAATCAGGATTAAGAGAGAGTCGGGGTTGAACTGGTGCATCATTTGAAAAGCGTGTTTGCTGGTCACGAATCTCCAACAGTTGCTTACATTCTTCTTCAGTACATAAAATAGCCGTAAATAATCCAATAGCCCCTAATTTCAATTCCACAGAAACGCTTTCTTTTGCAATAAGATCATGCAATACGAACTGAATAATGTTATTGCGCAATGGAGATAAAGCCTTTGTCATACTTTGTGCAGCCTTGATGCCGAATTCCAATGAATGATAAGCCGATGTGGGTATCGCGTAAAATGCAGATAACAGCGCCATTGCCAAAGGTAAGCTCGAACTATCAACTTGCAGAGCGTTTCTTTTACACAATTCTTTTAGATATTTGATCCAATTATCTTCAATAGTCTTGCGAGAAGATCCTTCCGGCATGACCACCACTATATGCACAATGAGCTAGTATCCAAGAAAAACAGCAATGAGCTAACGTAGAAGTATTACAACGAAAGCAACAAGTAGTTTTACCTCAGCAAGTTTAGCACCCAAAGCAAGGTTTGAGCAATCATGTAAATAAGAAAGAAGCTTTTTGACCAGAGGAACCAATTTCTCCTCCTCAACATACTGCGCAACATTATTTGTTGTTCGAATAAATGAATCCATGCAGGTAGTTCGATATTGCAAAGCCTTGCCACGTTCATTTTCAGATGAAGGTATTGCCATTTCCATCCACTCTATCAAATGATCTGCACTATTACCGAACAACTACATAGATGCACACAAAAGAGACGGTTTTCTTTCAGGTTTTGATAAAAATAATACATAGATACTATACCTTTGGTTGTGCTGATGTCAGAATTGTTATGAGGTCACAGAACAATTCCTGATATGGATGGAGACCAACACTTAACATAGAGGTCAATAATAACTCGGCCATCTTCTGATTACAAAACAAAGGACCAGCAAAGTCAAATACGATATGGAAATATTCAGCCAACAAGGACTTCGAATCCAATCGTCTGAGCAAATCCTCACGATGAGCGACGGACTCTTCTATGGTATCAGTGACGCCTACACAAGCATCCAAGCAACGATAAACAAATTTATCCCTATTATGCAACATCAAAAACAACAACAACAATACATGAGTCTGTTACAACATTCAACAGGTATCACAATCAGCCTCACTTATTGAGAAGCAATTTTTCGAAGGGGAGAGATTTCCTTGAGTCAGCTGGAGGAACCAATTGGGTCAACTTTGAGAGATGGGCCTTAGCTGAAGAAAACTGCTCGCCTTGATCATCAGAAGATGAAGACTTCCGCCTTCCACCCTCAGCCGCTCTTGCTTTTAAAAACTCATTTAAAGTTTCTTGGATTCGTTTCTTGAAAGTCAAAATAGCAATCACTCCCGTTCTGTCAGCCTCTTCCAGATTAGCCAGAAGATAGAGCAAGGCAGAAGCACGCTTTGCACAAGAATCATTCTGCTTATTTTCATCTTCGGATGACAGTTCATTATCAGTTTGTGATGCATTAGTAGTGGATGTTTGCTTCCCTTTGACGTAAAATAGAATATTTTCTTGAAGTAACTGAACAACAAGATGGCGAGTAATCAAATCCGGATATCCCCAAGATTTAATGACGGTTTCTGGGACATTATGAAGTCGATCTAACACTTCTCTATCCACCTGCAAGACTAACGAATTGACATCTGTCAATCGAGCCTGGTTAAGTGGTGTTATATATGATGTCACATAGCGTCCGTAGAGCTTTGATAACCCTGTCAAAACCGTCTTGCGAATCTCGAACTTCTTGTCAACTGCTCTTTCAGTCATAGCCTTCACCGTCTCCAGACGCATCACAGTTAGATTCTCAGAAGCAAAGGCAAGCAATGCTGATAAAGCTTTCATGCGAACATCTTCTTCACTATCTCTGAGACGCTTGACAAGACTATCTTCGATAACAGAAAACAGAGCAGGTTTGTCTTTAAGCAGATTAGAACAAAGATCAATCACCTCTCCACGAATGATTGCTGAATGATCATTCATTCTCCCTACGAACTCTTCAAACTCTTTGGTAAACTCACTAGCATAATCAAATGCTTTCGAAGCATAAAGAGACGCTAATAACCGAGTTCCTTTGCTGCGTATATCGTCTTCTTCTAGTTTGAGTTGCATAGTTAAAGTGGGTATGATCTCACGAAGAAATTCAGGGGAAATTGAGTGTAGTTCAAAAATCAGGAGATATAGGTCATCACTAAGCTCTTGACTTAGTCCATGATCTCCACCTGAGACGAGCATATTATTGATGACTTTGGAAACAGTGTCTTTGATCAATGCTGCACATGAACGAAGTACTGTTCCAACTACCCGAAATGCTGAAGGATTTTCCATCCTTGCTGAAGGGAGAAGAGGTTTCAATAATATCTCTAATAAGTCTTCTGTGAGTCCATCATTCTCAGTAATGCATGAATGCAAAATCTCAAGCGATCGATCAAACACTAACCAATCAACAACACGAAAAACAAAAGAGATAAGGATGGTACAGTAACAGAAAACAAGCATGTCATATCATCTATATCCTTACATTGTGGTGCATGATCAGGTCGAATAAGTGTGACAGCAGCATCAAAGAGATCATGTAATGTTTCCATAGCACCAGGCACTCCTGCTTGAGACATAAACACTGGGACTGCACAAGACTTGATCACTGCTATACTATTCAATATCGTAACCATCTTCTCTCCTAAAGGACTTGTAGGACTTTGTGTCTCTAATCCTCGGATCGAGGTGATCAAGACATGGAAAACACGCAACATGTCAGCATCGGAATAAGGTGCTTCAGGAGCATATATTCTTAATATTTCAGTGAAACAACATCCAGCAAGAACTCGTACTTCTTTATCAGGATTTTCTATAATAGCTGGTTCAATAAGTTCTGTTACACGATCATGAAATCCTATAGGAGCAAGATTAACATCTTGTGCTAAATCAGTTAATTCTTCATGTAACTTCTTAAGAGATGCTTTTAACTCATTTTTCTTATTAAATAAAGGTTGAAGAGATGATTGAAAGATACTATTATTCCGAGGCATTTTATTTTTATTTGATAATAAATTCTCTTATCAGTATCAATGAGTCATCAGTCATTCAAATGATGATCTTTGGGTTGTGATGGAAGAACCGCCATATGGGATGGATTTGAGGATTTTCACTAACCCAACCCTCACCTCTGACCAATCCAAATTCAAAAATACTTGAAAATCAAATCCCTCATTTCTCTGATATCAAACTTCAATATTAGGAGTTTTGATTAACACTATATTTCGAAAGATCGAGTTTTGTCGCCCACAGTCCGACCCTTGCCATCAATGAATGAAAGAGAAGGCAAAGAAGAAGAAGAAGAAGAATGAGTTGGATAGGGATTGTAACTTTGATCTGGATTATTCAAAGTATTAAGTTTGGGATTGCTAAGAATGATAATAAGGCTTGTGATAGCAGTTGTTGGAATGTTTGGATCTACCATTTGATTGATAATACCTTGTGGGGGGAAACAGATGGCAGTGGATTACAAGGACAGTTTACATGTTTTAGCCATTTAAATCCTCTTAGTTCTTGTGAGTTGATTACAAGTTTAACTGGACAAGGCTGGTTATCAACTTTGGACCACCATCTAAAGTACAATCGAACCATTGCACAGAGTCAGACAACTGGCCAGCCCTGTTGCTCCACTACTGTAGGCTTGTATCATATCCATACATGGGGTACATTATCACGTTGGCCACATGTTCCTGACCATACTATCCTGCCAACTCAGTGGACGATGGCTGAGTCAGAGGAAAGTCACGGACGGTTCCAACGGCTATTCACGGCATCATTCAAACATTTCGATGGAAATAGTACTACCAGTCCATTCAGTACTGTTCAACGATCTTATTTCAGAGGATGGAATATGAGTGAATTTATACCTTTACAACCTCCTTCTCACTTAATTCCTGCCGCTGCTTTTGTTGCGAGCACTTGTCATCGTGGAGATAGTAAAACAAAACGAATCTCCTTTGTGAAACAATTACAACAATATCTTCGTGTAGATAGTTTAGGAAAATGTATTCCAAGTAAAAATATTCCTGAAGGTATTGTACTTCAAAGTGGACGAACAGAAAAGGAAACATTACGACTCAAACAAGTTGCTATCTCAAGGTATATGTTCTATCTTGCTTTTGAAAATACCTATGAACGAGGATATGTAACAGAAAAAGTATTTGATGCTCTTATTGCTGGTAGTGTTCCAGTCTATCTTGGCAGTACAGAGGATTGTAGAGCATTAATGCCTCATCCAAAAGCAGCGATTTATGTCTCAGATTTTGGACATGATGCGAGTAGATTAGCAGAATATCTGAACTACCTTATGAAAAACACAACAGCATATGAAGAGCATCGATCATGGAGGCAAGATTTTAATGGTAGTCAAGGTTCAAACTTGCTCACAAAGTCTTGGCCATGTCGTATTTGTGAGTGGGCAGTACAGAAGACTATTGGGTAGTAGAACTTTCTACTTGATATACTCTACCGTATTGATGATTGGTAATAGACTAAGAATCTAATTGTTACATTATAACCAACGACCTAACCTGTGAAAACTTCTCGACAACCATTTTCGACTTCTTCAAAAATAACATTACACAATCGCACAACATTAACATAGTTTTTGATGATGATACGACAATAAAATCGTTCCATATACAATATAAGAAATAAGCATCTACGTCAGCAGTGGCATAGTTAACCACATGAGTTGAATAATGATACCAAAGCTGTAATGAGCAGATAGAAAAGAAGCAAAAGAGACTTCTCTCCGACTGGGAATCGAACCCAGATCTCCCGCGCTCAGTGAGGAGCGAGGCGCGCCGTTTGACAGGCGGGTATACTGACCACTATACTATCGGAGAAGTGATAGGTGTTTAAAATCACTTAATAGAAAAGTCAATTCCAAGTACTGGAGTTTTTTTCGTCATTTCTGATAAAAATAAGAATAGAGTATGATATGGGCCGAGTTTATTCTTTTTCTTCTATTAGTGAGGTTTGAATTGGCGGTTTCGACTGGCTATATCAGCAGTGAAAGATCTTTGGCGAACCACTCTCTGCTGTTCATCTCTGGATGGCCTCAAAGCGGCACAAGTTTTCTGCACCAAATCCTGGACAGCAGCTCTCTGGTCTCCTCCTTCATCTCCAAATGTCATGAGATCCTTGGTAAACGCTGTGTGAACTGGAATCATGAAGGACAGTGGTTGTTGTCAGGAAGCACCAGGAATGCTTTCCGATCAGGTCAAATGGTCCCAATGGAAGAGACTGCTTGGTCGAATCATACAGCAGCTAGTCTTCGCCAAGAGGTCTGAGTTAATATAAATGATCTTACTTGCTAACTCAATTATAAACTTAAACACAGAACTGTGTTAATGTTAATCTATGTACTGTAGTGGTTAACCTTCTGGGATGTTAGCAAGCCTGTCTTAGTGGAGAAGTCACCGCATTCTCTGCTCAAACTACCTGCTCTCCACCAAGCATTCTCAGAGGCAGGAAGTGTGAGGTTTATTATCATCTTGAAGGTGAGGTCATCATCACCAATATCTGTCTATTACTGTGTAGTAAGTACTGTGTGTTACTTTACTACTGTGTGTTGCTGTCTTACTGTAGCATCCAGTGACTTTAAACATTGCTACTCCTCGTAATGCTACTTGGAAATATTATCGAGATATAGACCATCCTAAGCAAGAGAGTGATTTAAGGACTAAAATTGATACTCATCAACGAATCATCAACTTCAACCACTTCCTTCAACTACTCACAGAGAACTCCTCCAAGTAATCCTTTTCTATCTTATGCTATCCTTGTTAGATGCTTTATTGGTGATGGTTGTGCTGTGTTCTTGTGTTGTCTTGCTGCGCTGGTGGGGTTAGTTCGTTGGGTTGGATTCCAGCCATGGAGAAGTTAGAAGAAATGCTTAAAAGAGAAAAGTGGTCTCGAGGGAAGGTAACCTTAGGTAATCTGAATAACCTTATTCTATTGCCAATCTCATTGGATCGCTTCTGAAGTAATGGTGATGATGTGACATGTGATAGTGCGCTATGAAGACTTTGCTGCTCCTTATCCACTTTGTGAGCGATTGTTTCGTTTTGCCTTTTCTTCTCTCATTTCCCTAAATCATCGTGGAGAAAAAGAGGTAGAAAAGGAGAGAAAGAGAGTCTGTACTCACCATTTCTCTCCTACCTCGTCTGTCTATCCAGCAGTGATGTCCACTGATCCTCTACTTTCACGTCGACCTGGCAACAGACCTGGTTACAATTCCCAGACAATGATATCTCACTCTTCACGTCGCCCTGTTACGACACGAAGATCCAATGTGAAGTTAGATTCTCCTAGACCAAGAAAACTTCTGATAGGCGAGAATGAAGGGAATGACTCGTTGGTTTTCCTCTCCAGAGACCACCACAGTGCAGGGAGAAGGTCTCTACGCTTGCGCACAGCTCCAACTGATAATGGTGCAATGCCAAAATTGAGTTTTCGACCTGATCTAGTGGTAGAAAGTGGTAGACAGAGAATGAAAGAGTTTTGGGAGATGACCAAGCTACTACCTCGCTCTCTGCAAGATGAGTTAGAGAAGGTGGATAAGAGGCTTCGTCGTTTTGGCTACAGCTTGTATGAGGTTTATTGGCCTTCCTCGATATCAAAACAGAAAACAGCAGGTGCTCTGAGCGACTTAGTAAATGATAATGCGTTATCTTCCTGGGAGCTGAGCTAAACCACAATTACTGGTCATAACATTATACGTTAGCTCTATCGATCAATGAAGAATACGAAGCGAAAGAGTAATAGCGAATCAATTGGCAACAAAGTCCAAGACTTCTTTGATGACGACCTCCGGAGCAGTCTTTGCAAACCAGTGGCCTCCCTCTACTGAAAGTTGCTTGCAATCAGGGCGTTGATCCAAAACATTCAAGAAGCGTTGACTGTGGAACATGCAATTTTTCTTTGTTCCATACTACAAGATACATACATTCAATGACCAATGAGAAGAAAACAAGATCCATAGTTCACAATGACAATGACAATGACATTCTTTACCATGAATAGAGTGGGGATCTTGGGAGTACGAGGGGTTAAGTCCTTTCTTCTACCCCAAACAGCCTTCCAAAAGTAATAATAAGGATAGCATTTCTCAGGATAGTATTCCTTCACGGGGATGGTTGGCTTCTCTTTTAAAGTGGGCCAGAAAGGTTTCATAATGGGTAAGAAAAACAAACCAAAGAATAGAAGACCAATGTAATGTCCAAGTGTTTGGGAGAGGATAAAAGAGAAGGCAAACCACCATTGATAGACGATGACGACCATGACTTCTCGGAAGGACATGGAATTCAGATCAACTACACCAACATCCAACAACATGATCTTATCCACAGTATCAGGATATTTTTGAATATAGTTTAATGCGATAAAAGCACCCCAATCATGTGCGAATAAATAAAGAGGTTGATTAGATTTTCGATGTAAGACAATCGAATTGTCTAACAACTTAATTAACTCATCAAAACTGTATCCCCAAGATGGAATAGTAGTATTCTTACTGCCAGATTCATATCCTGGAAGACATAGACAGACTAAATTGTAATCTTTACTTAACGCTTCTGGAATCGTGGGATGCAACGCAGAAAGTTGATTATCGGGGAAACCTGCTAGGAAAAGAATGAGAGGTTTATCAGGAAGATCATTTCGAAGAGCAACGAAAGGAAGAGTTTCCATGATCGTTGTTTCTTGTCTTTCACAACAAAAATGGTTAACCAGCTCGTTACCTCGCATAGCAATAATATTCCAAGACAAAATTGCTCAAACGCTGTTTAAATCTCATATATTTAGATTTGAAAGTCTCTATTTTGGTGGGTCAACTCTGTGGGGTTGTCCCGAGCAGCCGCAAAACGCAAAAAGCGGGAAAACACACAAGAAACCATCGCGCCACGCGAGATTTGATGCCACTCCAAACAATGGGGTGGGGTGAAAAGATCTTAGTAACATAGAGATTTGATCTTCTGATCTTGTTAGACAACTGTATTCCTTCTATCTTTAGTAAATCCCCCTCCCCCATGTCAAAACGATGGAGGATGAAGACGTTTACTTTGACCTTCTATGGGAAGGATTGGACGAACTTCTTCCAACCACCTCAGAAACAGCGTCTCTGCCTCTCCACAACAATACCATCCTTTCATCTTCTATGAAGAGTGGAAGCGAGCAGAAGCAGATTAAAAGAAAGAGGAGCAGAACGAGCACACAACCAACGACAGCGCAATTACAACGATTGGAACATAGAAAGCGTTATCAATTAACCTTCACTCGAATGGTAAAAGACGATCTTCGCAGACTATTTCCTATCATGTACTGCAATGTTAGGAACCAGAACAATGCAATGCTAATGCAGGCTTTCTTAGGTCATTATTTAAGATCAGACTGTGAGGTTATTGCGTATGTTTATCCAACTGTTGGTGTTTCGTTATCCCATTTGAAAGGTGCCCAAGAGTATGCTAACTTTGTGGGAACATTACACGCTCAACATCCAGATGCAGTATTATTGCTATTGGGCAGTCGAATCATTCGGAAGTTTCATGAAGAGACTTCTGTGGTTGAGATATTTATAAATATGAAAGCAACTCGATTAACCTATCCTATTGTTACTTCTGTGGGAGACGAAGTTATTGTTGGTCCAAAGCCTGCTGAAGTGGTAGATATAGAGGTTAAATTCAAGATATCTTTCTTCATGAATAGAGAAGGAGTTATTGATAAAATAGTAGGTTCCACCATACCTTCTTTTCCAGCTTTCCTTACCACTCTTTCAACAAATACGTTAGTATGAAGTATTAGATCTATAATGCCTTGAACTGGGCAATCTTCTTCCTTATCATATGTTCTTTCTTTCTGCTGACCTATTATATTTTTGTTGCTAATATATGAAACTATATCGAGAAAGGAGACACTTGTTAGGCGGACTGGATGAAGCAAACGCACATGGTCTAGTATTGATTGATGTTTGGCTTTATGTGGGCTGCACAGTGCCGCTCTTTGCTGTTCTCTTGTATTCTTTTAATCCTGTGTCATATCGTATTCTTTAGTGTATCTTCTTTTGCGAAGTCTGCCATGCATGACTTCTTTTCTTACTAAGGTGTAGAATATACTAGTATGGTTTAGCTTAGATAGATGATTTTAGTGAATGGCGTCGGATGAATTGTGAGTAATTTTGAGATTTGAAACTCGTGATGTTTTTGCTTTTGGTTTTGGCTTTTCTCTTGCACGGCTCGTGTTTCCTATTAGTTAGATCTAGTCCAAAAACATGGGTTTCGTTACGTTTCGTTTCAACGTTTCAACTCTCCAAAGTGCCCCCAACTTAGGGTGCTGACTTCAGACTTCAGACTTTGACTTCGAACTTCAAGTCTGCGGCGGGGTTTGTAATGTTAACTGTGCTCCACTCGCTCGCTCTTACATTCCCATTGTTGTTGTTTCTGTTCCAGAGGAAAAGAACCGGCAGTTAGATTGGATTAATATTGCCCAATATTTAGTAGCATATTCCTTTGTAGTTTTCGTTTTGATTTTATATTGAAGGATTTGATGGCGGAGGAAGACTTCGTTCTTGACCGTCTTCTGTGGGAAGTTGGTTATTCTATTATCGAATCAGATGATGACGACCTCCTACCAAGTGATGAGAAGTCAGTAGCAAGCTCACAAACTACATCATGGTCTTCGGACACCACTGATATCATTACGGTTGGAAGAGAAGATCAACAACTAATTGAGAAAGATGAAACAAAGACAAGGAGAACACCGTTAACTACCAAACAATTACGACGATTAAAACATAGAAAACGTTGTCAATTAACCTTCACTCGAATGGTAAAAGATGATCTGCGTAGAGTATTTCCTACCATGTACTGCAATGTTAGGAACCAGGGCAATCTAACACTAACAAAGTCTTTTTTACGTCGCTACGTCAGATCAGACTGTGAGGTTATCTCCTATGGCTATCCGTCTATTGGTCTTCCTTTATCTCATCTGAAAGGTCCAGATGAATTTGCAAGCTATTTAGACGGAGTAAGCACTCGTTTTCCAGATTCAATGCTATTCCTCATAGGCAGTCAAATTATTCGGAAATTTCATGAAGAATGTACAGTTATTGAGATCTTCGCAAATTTTAAAGCGACTCAAGTGATTTATTCTTATGCAATTGCTATGAGAGACCAAGTCAATGTTGGTCCAAGTCCTATGGAAGTAGTAAATGTGGAGGCCAAGTACAAGATATCTATCTTCATGAATAGCGAGGGAGCTATTGTGAGAGTAGTAGGCGCCATTACAAATTTCATTCCGGCGTTCTTGACCGTTCCTTCCAACAATACCGTGTGAGATATTTTACTTAGATTGTATATAACTGAGGATTCTTGCTTTAGCATCCCTTGTTCCTTCCTTCCTTTGTTTGATTGATTGGTCCTGCTTTGTGGTTCATGCATAACATGGGCAGTAACCTACTACCTTCGTGAAGAAAATATATCATAAATATGGTATCTGTTCGAAGGGAGGAGACGCTGCTTGTGATGTGCGCTGTATTTTAAAATCAAATAGCACACTGCTGGTGTGTGGACTGGAGAACATTCTTCCGTCGTTATTCTCCTCTATTTGGTTTGATCATTAACTGCGAATGATTGCATTAGATTGAATGTATTTTTTTATCGTAAATTTGTAAAGCTTAGCGATGTAAGGAAATCCGCATTTATCGTGTCTCAATACCTTTGTTCTGCTTTTTATTTTACTACTGTATATTAATTTAACAAACTTGTCACCCTTCTCAATGTGAAAGAAAACTTGTCCATTTCAGATGGAATTTGTTTCCTAGAGTGAGCGTCTTCATTTAAGCAGTATTCCCAAAGATGGGATAGATAGTAGTATTCTGATTACCAGATTCATGATAGACTAGATTGTAATATTTACATACTGTACTTAATGCTTCTGCTATGGTGGGATCTGTGGGCTCCTTCAACCCGATGCTGCCATGTTTGTACTGTCAATTGACTGAGACTACCGCCTTCACTGCTGTCGAACAGATTCTTCACGTGGCAACAGGGCGAATATCGGCGACAGGGTCTCGATAGACACGGGACTCTATTCAGCACTGTTGCGCTCTTCACCTTATCCTAAACTCCGCGTTGTCGTACTTCCTCTTAGATGATATTTCTGAGCTCCCAGCTATTCTTGGGTTATGAGAACGATGTAAATCAGATGTTAACGTATGGCTAAGTTCAGTTTTGCTGGCTGGTTATTCGCCACAAAGAAAGTTCATCGCAAGTAGTAGAAGCATTGCAGCGTAACGCTTAGTTTTACCTAATAGATCAAGTTCAAACACGATGCTAAAGGTTTGGCTGAGGTCATTATTATCCTGTCAAATACTGAATTATATGACCATTAACATACGGATGGTAGGAGCTAGCGAACTAAGATCCAGATCTAAAATATAAATGTTACTATTTCGATTCCATCTTATACTGATTGTAGCTTTATTAATCTCATAATTTCAATCAGGCGAACCATTCTCTTAAATACTCTCCAACTCCGGTAAATTTTTTTAATTGAAAGGTCTTCTTCTATGGGCAACATCGAGTTTGTCTTGCACGAAGAGCTATTTGGACATTTCCTGCCAATCCAGACCGGATTGGTTGATGACCGACCCATTGGTACTGCAAACAGAGAGCTTGCAAGACGAAGTTGATGCAATGCGTGAGCGTGCACATTAACCATTAGAACTTCGACTATTCTTCTTACCCAGAGAATGTGTGGAGCATTATAAACCACTAACCAGTCACAATTCATAAGTAGGTGATTCATAATTCATACTTAAGAAGACAATTTCATGGATGGAAAAGCGCGGAAACCATTCTCTCTCCGAAAGCTTCAACAACAAGACGTTTTGCCTGGAATAGCTCTCACACAATTCTCATTTGCACGAATTTGTGAGTTTTAGACAGGAGACGCGTGGAAGTATCGTATTTCAGCTTGGAACACTGCTGAGGTACCATCACGTCTAAGATATCACCACCAAATGACAAAAGCTGGTCCATAAACTCCCAGCAGCTGGAATTCTTCCATACTAAGGAGCCCAAGACATCGAAAGGAGGGACCTTCATTACAGAGACGCGGTGGATTGTTCACCCGAGGAGGAAAACTTGTGAAATGGCTCCGATAGGGGTGCCCCATACTGTGCTGTAGGGCATAAATACCGTGTAGACAGCAATATTATGATTATTTTTGTGGATAGCCAGTTTCGACCAGCTTGAATGCTTGGATTTTCTCCCATTAGCATTCCTCTTTCCGCAGCACACGGCGGCATTTTCGCTTGCGGACGTCGTAGAATAGGAAGTCAAGCACACAACTTGCGCCATATTTTCTAGGGGGTCGAGAGCAACGTAGAATGCATCAAAACATAAAAATTCTTGTAAGTCACGCTCTTGGTATATCAAATGGTTATAGTAACAATCCAACAAAGCAATCTGTTGATGCGAAAAGTTAAAGTCGGAGCAAAAGTAGTCTAAAGCTGAAGTAGCTATTTGAGCGAAACGGTCGGAGTTGATGAAACAGTAAACAAAAACGCGTTTTAACTTGTCCACAACTGCTGCACTTTGTACTTACTTTGTCTATCTCTGCTGTAATATGTCCATCTGCAACATGCTTTCCCGAGTTATTGAAGTGACAGTGAAGGAAGACTTCACTCTTGATCACTTTCTATGGGATGATGACGATTCTTCTAGGATCGATTTTGTTGACCTGCCTTCAAGTGATGAGATGTCTCTAGAAAGCTCACAAACGACATCTCTCCACAGCGATACCATCATTTCTTCGATGAGAGTTGGAAGTGAAGATCAGAAGATGGAGAAGCCGAAAAGAAAAAGAAGAAAGAGGACACCAGAACAGCGAACTGCAAAGCAATTGAAACGATTGGAACATAGAATGCGTTGTCGATTGACTTTCAATCGAATAGTAAAAGATGATCTTCGAAGAGTATTTCCTATCATGTACTGCAATGTAATAAACGCGTACAACACAAGCCTAACAAAGTCTTTCTTAGTTCGCTACTCAAGACCTGACTGTGAGGTTATCTGTCATACTCACCCACCTATTGGTGTTTCATCATTCCATATGAAAGGTCCCCATGAATTTGCTAATTATTTGGACGTAGAAAGTACTCGTTTTCCAGATGCAGTATTATTGCTTCTGGGCAGTCGAATCATTCGGAAGTTTCATGAAGAGACTTCTGTGGTTGAAATGTCTGTAAATATGAAAGCAGCTCAATTAACCTATCCTATTGTTTCTTCTGTGGGAGACGAAGTTAATGTTGGTCCAAAGCCTGCTGAAGTGGTAGATATAGAGGTTAAATTCAAGATATCTATCTTCATGAATAGAGAAGGAGTTATTGATAAAATAGTAGGTTCCACCATACCTTCTTTTCCAGCTTTCCTTACCACTCCTTCAACAAATACGTTAGTATGAAGTATTAGATCTATATTGCCTTGAACTGGGCCATCTTCTTCATCATCGTGTCCTTTAGTGTATACCAAATTGACCCAATATGTGGCTAATATATCAAGAATATTGTATGTGTTAGAAGGCTGGGCATGCTTGTAATACAGACTGGATGGTTCATCAATGAGCGCATAATGACTTCTTCTGTGAGAAGTTGGTTATTCTATTATCGAATCAGATGATTACGACCTTCTACCAAGTGATGAGAAGTCAGCAGCAAGCTCACAAACTGGTCTTTGGAAGCGAACCGCGGGAAAGGGAAGTACTTTCCCGGCAGGATCACTGGTTCGATGCCATGTATGATGACGAGCTCTGCTTGAAGGAGGGTAGTTCCGTTTGTTGGACGATGGTCCAGCCGTGAACCATTCCTTCCAACAATACCGTGTGAAATATTTGACCTACAATGCATAGAACTGGTCGATCTTGCTTTAGCATCCCATGCTCCTTCCTTCGCTTGATTGAGTGCTCCTGATATGTTGAAGGAGACTTTCGCTTCCAATTTCGGACTGTATGTAGATCAAACAGCACACAACGGGTGTTTGGACTGGAGGACATTCTTCCATCGTTATTCTCCTCGATTTGGTTTGATCATTAACTGCGAATGATTGCATTAGATTGGATGTACTTTGTTTTCATAAACTTGTAGAGCATAGCGATGTAAGGCAATCAGCATTAATTTTGTCTCAACACCTTTGTTCTGCTTTTATCTTCTATTGTATATTAATTTAACAAACTCGTCACCCTTCTCAATGTGAAAGAAAACTTGTCCATCTCAGATGGAATTTGTTTCCTAGAGTGAGCGTCTTCATTTAAGCAATATTCCCAAAGATGGGATAGATAGTAGTATTCTGATTACCAGATTCATGATAGACTAGATTGTAATATTTACATACTGTACTTAATGCTTCTGCTATGGTGGGATCTGTGGGCTCCTTCAACCCCGATGCTGCCATGTTCTCGTGCTTCCTGTGGATGATATTTCTGAACTCCCTGCTGTTCTTAGCTTGTGAGAAAGATATTAACGATTTTACCAGCTATTTTAACGTATTGCTAGTTATTAGAGACCTTCACTCGCCAGAAAGAAAGTATATATCAAGTTTCGACCAGCTTGAATGTTCTCATTGGCAAATTGGAACGTACCATGGTATGACATTTATGACTGCTTGTTGTGTGGGAGTTCTAGCGTTGCTGAACTTTCACACACCATGTCTCTGTGATAAGCAAAAACGCGTTTTTATTTTTCCATCCTCCCCTGCTCCTCGATGCTCAACAAAATCAATCCTAGAAGAATCATCATCCTATAGTCTTCCTTCTTGGTCAAGAGTGAAATCTTCCTTCTCCGTCACTTCAATAACTCGGGAAAGCATATGACAGTTGGACAAAGTGAGTAATGCCGTGGACTAGTAAAGTATCTTTTGCAAGATGATAATGCACACCAGCCTTCAAGTGATGAGATGTCTCTAGAAAGCTCACAAACGACATCTCTTCACAGTGATACCATCATTTCTTCGATGAGAGTTGGAAGTGAAGATCAGAAGATGGAGAAGCCGAAAAGAAAAAGAAGAAAGAGGACACCAGAACAGCGAACTGCAAAGCAATTGAAACGATTGGAACATAGAATGCGTTGTCGATTAACTTTGAATCGAATGGCAAAAGATGATCTTCGAAGAGTATTTCCTATTTTTTCATTTTCACCATTTTCGAAGAATTCGCAATGGCTACTTCATTAAAATCGCTGAAAGTTTGACCATGCATTTGAATGGATATAGAAAACAGGGAAACGTTGTTTGCTGTGCAGTATCCGCAATTGAAGCCTCAAAATTGAAATCTGAAGACGCTTTAAAATTGGTGAAAACTGGGATATAGCAAGACATAGTCAATAATGAATCGTCAAACTGCGTCTGTTCATAGTACTAGTCATGCTTTATCTGTGGTAAAAAAGGATTGCTGCCATGCCTCATAGAATGTTGAGCAAATGTCAGAAGAAGATCAAATGACGACCAAGTGTCAGTTCCGCTGAGTTTATTACAAAACTTTAAGTGTGTTACGTACATTTTAAAAAGTTAGAAGTAAAATACCTTTCTGCATTTAAGGGAGAAAAGACTTCTAACATTGACAATTGCGGGTATCCAAAACACGTACCATGTCCAACTGATACCCACCATCTTCTTATCACCAAATGAAAACAAGTTACACGACTGTAAATCGACTTGGAAAGAAAAACTAATATGATTTTGAAAACTGAATATCAGCATCATTACGCCTCATGCGACTAATCGATTTTGATACTGTAAAGAACGCTTTGTCTTACTTCCAAAATAACCTGTTTAACGTGAAAAAGAGAGATCTTGAAGAAGTTATAGGAGTTTGAATACTCTTGATTTTTTAATCAATTGGTGAAAGCACAATGGTAAAAAATACTTTTTTGAATAAGTTTTTTGATGGATATGTTCTTACTTAGATAATAAATCAAACGCAATCAAAATTATTGCATAATTTCAATTACATCAAAAGTTATCGACAATAAAGTCGCCATTTCGCTTTCCCCGGTGCATTGGGAGTGAAGTTAACTCCATTAAGTTCACATGTTATGTTAACACACTTTCTTCACATCAACCTCATCATTGAAACGGACTTTTTGGTGAAATCGGACTTTTGAGTTTGGCACTTCCGTACTTTTGCCCGCACTTTTTCTGTCAACATTTAAAGAAGACAAACAACTCAACTGGTTCTTATCCACGGCATTACTCACATCGTCTATCTGTAATATGCTTTCCCGAGTTATTGAAGAGACAGTGAAGGAAGACTTCACTCTTGATCACTTTCTATGGGATGATGATGATTATTCTAGGGTCGATTTTGTTGACCTGCCTTCAAGTGATGAGATGTCTCTAGAAAGCTCACAAACGACATCTCTCCACAGCGATACCATCATTTCTTCGATGAGAGTTGGAAGTGAAGATCAGAAGATGGAGAAGCCGAAAAGAAAAAGAAGAAAGAGGACACCAGAACAGCGAACTGCAAAGCAATTGAAACGATTGGAACATAGAATGCGTTGTCGATTAACTTTCAATCGAATGGTAAAAGATGATCTTCGAAGAGTATTTCCTATCATGTACTGCAATGTAATAAACGCGTACAACACAAGCCTAACAAAGTCTTTCTTAGTTCGCTACTCAAGACCTGACTGTGAGGTTATCGCCCATCCTTTCCCATCTATTGGTGTTTCGTTATCCCGTTTGAAAGGTCCCCATGAATTTGCTAATTATTTGGGCGCTATAAAGACTCTGCTTCCAGACGTAGTATTATTGCTTCTGGGTAGTCGAGTCATTCGGAAGTTTTATGAAGAGTGTTCTATTATTGAGATGTTTACAAATCTTAAAGCCACTCGATTAACCTATCCTGTTGTTTCTTCTGTGGGAGACCAAGTTAATGTTGGCCCCAGTCATGCTGAAGTAGTAGAAGCGGAAGTCAAGATGGAGATATCTTTCTTCATGAATAAGGAAGGACTTATTTTTAAAATAGAAGGTTTTACCTTACCTTCTTTTCCAGCTTTCCTCTCCACTCCTTCAACTTATACGTTAGTATGAAGTATTGGATCTATAATGCATATGCATGAAACAGGGCAATCTTCTTCCTCTTCGTGTCCTGTAGTGTATACCAATATGGTAGCTAATATATCAAGAATATTGCATCTGTTAGAAGGCAGGGTATGTTAGTGATCCAGACTGGATGATTCATCAATGAGCGCATAATGACTATATGTCTGGCATTATGTGAACAGCAGAATATCTATTTTCTGTTGCTCTCTTTTCGTTTCTACCCTGTGTTATATCGAATCCTTTAGTGCTTCGCGGTTTTAGTTTTCAAGGAGTGTATATATTTCTACCGTTTTTATGGTTGAGTCATCTTCCGAATGAGCTTGGTGATCTCTTATTCTCCTCCATTAGATTTGATCATTAAGGTGCTTGGTTTGTTACAGACCCAGCTGTGTAGTTTTGTTAACTTAAACTATGAACACGTTAATATGTGTGTTTGTCCGGACCTGTGGCTCCGAGACCCGAGACTGGTGTAATTAGAATTAATTGCCTTTCCTCTGAACTCGACTGTAAGGTTGTTACAGCCTGTTAACTTTCAATTGAATGGTAAAAGGCGATCTTCGCAGGCTATTTCCTATCATGTACTGCAATGTACTGAACGCGTTCAACATAACCCTAACAAGATCTTTCTAAGCTCGCTGCTCAAGACCTGACTGTGAGGTTATCGCCCATACAACTCACCCACCTATTGCCGTTTCATCATTCCAATTGAAAGATCGAGATGAATTTGCGAATCATTTGGACACAGAAAGTACTCGTTTTCCAGATGCAGTATTACTGCTATTGGACAGTCGATCATTTGGAAGTTTCATGAAGAGTGTGCTGTTGTTGAAATATTCGTAAATATGAAAGCAACTCGATTAAACTATCCTATTGTTTCTTCTGTGGGAGATCAACTTAGTGTTGGTCCAGGTCATGTTGAAGTGGTCGAAGTGGAAGTCAATCTGAAGATATCTTTCTTTATGAATAAGGAAGGACTTATTGATAAAATAGTAGATTCTATCATACCTTTTTCCCAGCTTTCCTTACCACACCTTCAACAAATACGTTAGTATGAGGTATTAGATCTACAATGCATATGCATGGAACAGGGCAATCTTCTTCCCCATCGTGTATTCTCTTTCTTGTAGTGCATAGTATGGTTGGACAGCCCAATATGTGGCTAATATATCAAGAATGTTGTATCTAGGGTATGCTTCTGGATGATTCATCAATCAGCGCATAATGGTCTCTGTGAGAAGTTGGTTATTCTATTATCGAATCAGATGATTACGACTGTCTGCGAAGTGATGAGAAGTAAGTAACAAGCTCACAAACTACATCATTGTCTTTGGACAGGACAGTTGGAGGAGAAGTTCAACAACTGATTGAGTAAGATGAAACAAAGACAAGGAGAACACCATTAACTACCAAACAATTACGACGATTAAAACATAGAAAACGTTGTCAATCAACCTTCACTCGAATGGTAAAAGATGACCTGCGTAGAGTATTTCCTACCATTAAAGTGAGCGTCTTCATTAAAGCTATATCCACACTATGAAATAGATAGTAGTATTCTGATTACCAGATTAATGACAGACTAGATTGTAGTCTTTACATACTGAATACTTACACTTAATCTTTACGGACTATTGCCTTCACTGCTGCCGAACAGATTGTTCACGTGGCAGGGGCGAATATCCCTGCTGTATTGCCTCCTTGATCACTCGACCTTTGAATAGCCACTTAATCTTGTGATCCTGTCGAGTAGCTCAGCCTGCGCATGCAAAACAAAACAGAACATTTTAGTTGCCTAATCACCACCAAGCAAGGCCTAAACTTACCATTATTAACTTCTGTCATTTGTTTTGTGAGCACTTAGAGTTAATGAAGAACGAGATGTGATGCAATAATTTTTATGGAAGGTCGAGATTTTCTGCTGCTGGTGTGGAATTGCCTGTTTTTCACTCCCGCTGAACGCGTTTTACCTTTTCATGGGCTCCCACCACGCCATCTTGCAATTGAACATCTACAGTATATGCTCAACTCAGAAGAGGACAGCCACTCATACACCAGTATTACTCACGTTGTCTATCTTTCATATGCTTTCCCGAGTTATTGAAGTGACAGAGGAGGAAGACTTCACTGTTGACCACTTTTTAGGGAATGATAATTATTCCATGATCGATTTTGTTGAATTGGTTTCAAGCGATGAGATGTCCCCAGAAAGTTCACAAATGACATCTCTCCAAAGTGATACCCTCATCTCCTCGATGAGAGTTGGAAGTGAAGGTCAGAAGATGGAGAAAAAGAGCAGTAAAAGAAAGAAGACACAAGAAGAACCAACTGCAAGGCAATTGAAACGATTGGAACATAGAAAGCGTTGTCAATTAACTTTCAATCGAATGGTAAAAGGCGATCTTCGAAGAGTATTTCCTACCATGTACTGCAATGTTAGGAACCAGAACAATGCAATGCTAATGCAGGCTTTCTTAGGTCATTATTTAAGATCAGACTGTGAGGTTATTGCGTATGTTTATCCAACTGTTGGTGTTTCGTTATCCCATTTGAAAGGTGCCCAAGAGTATGCTAACTTTGTGGGAACATTACACGCTCAACATCCAGATGCAGTATTATTGCTATTGGGCAGTCGAATCATTCGGAAGTTTCATGAAGAGACTTCTGTGGTTGAGATATTTATAAATATGAAAGCAACTCGATTAACCTATCCTATTGTTACTTCTGTGGGAGACGAAGTTATTGTTGGTCCAAAGCCTGCTGAAGTGGTAGATATAGAGGTTAAATTCAAGATATCTTTCTTCATGAATAGAGAAGGAGTTATTGATAAAATAGTAGGTTCCACCATACCTTCTTTTCCAGCTTTCCTTACCACTCCTTCAACAAATACGTTAGTATGAAGTATTAGATCTATATTGCCTTGAACTGGGCAATCTTTTTCATCGTCGTGTATTATTCCTTCTTGTAGTGTACAATATGGCTGTATTAGCCCAATATGGACTGTAGCTAATATATCAAGAATATTGCATCTGTTGGCAGACAGGGCATGCTTGTAATACAGACTGGATGATTCATCAATCAGCGCATAATGACTATATGTCTGGCATTATGTAGACTGCAGAGTATCTATTTTCTGTTCCTCCTGTTCGTTGCCACCCTACTCTGTGTTATATCGAATCCTTTAGTGCTTCGCGGTTTTAGTTTTCTAGGAGTGTATATATTTCTACCGTTTTTATGGTTAGAAAAAACGAGTCATCTTGCGAATGAGCTTGGTGATCTCTTATTCTCCTCCATTAGATTTGATCATTAAGTGTTGCATGGTTGCATTAGATTGGATGTATTTTAGATGGCAGAGCTTAGCATAGCGTTGTAAGGAAGTTCTCATTTATCGTGTCTCAATACCTTTGTTCTGCTTTACTAGTTTACTTTTACTTCTCCTACTTCTGCTTTCATTTTGCCACTTCTCCTACATAACCAAATTTCCAAACTATTGTTGTTTGCACGGCGTGTGAGAAACCCAAAAATCGATTATCCGGGATAATCGAGAAAACTTTGTGATTTATCTATTCTGAAATTGAATTATCTATTTGCTGATCTTTCATCGCTTTTGATTATTGAAGATCATTCAAAAATTTCATAAAACTATTTTTCATGCAAGTATTTGTTCATGTCATAAATGTTCGAGACCTCCAACCAACTAGGATGAAGAGTTTCCCAGGAATATCTGTGAAATTGGTGCGAAATGGAAATTGTGTCTAAAAGGTGGTAGTTTACCATGTTTCATGATCGTGGGGAGCCATCCCACAATTGGAAAGCCTTCTTTACAAGGAATACAGATGATATGACTAGAATGGTAGCCACTGATAGGAATGCAAAGCACGTGCCATCCTTCGAAAGCATCATGTTCTTCTACTGATCAAGAGGCTCTCTCCTCATATAGTCGATTAGTGACTTCAGTCAGTCTATCTTTTAAAGAACAGCAGAAAGAACTTAAAGCATTAGAAATTACAGCGTTAGATAACCAAATTATCCAAGAGCTAAAAGGAAGAAATGGAAGAGGAGAGAAGGCAATTAGAAGCTCAGCTTGCTCTTTCTAACAAGGGGAAAACCAACAGAAAAAGAAAGTTAGATAACGAAGATAGTAATGATTGAGTTCTGCATTGTACTAAGAAGAAACAGTTAATAATATCCCCAATGATTGAAATACTTAAAAGCATGCGATTCCTTTATCTCTTTAAAAGCTTCAACTAGCCTTTTGTCTGTTGTAATCTATTTCATTACATATTTTCTCTTTAGATATGCTTTCATCTTGTGAAACTCAACACAATTGGCGCAAAGTCGTAGGAATAGGGTGGAAGAAAGAATATAACGATGCTATTGTCTCACAGTCTTCCATATGGGTGATACGAGCATGGTTTTTGAATGATCTTGGAGTAGGCTGGATGAATGATCTGCGAAAAGTAGATCATTCATTCAACCTACTCCAAGATCATTCAAAAACCCATGCTCGTATCAGAAGACTGTGAGACGATATTATAGCTGCACTATATGACACCGAAACATCTCTCGTAATGGCGGGGTCTGCCATCGCGCGAAGTTCGATACTCTTTCTTTTAGCATTATAGTCGTGAAGAACTCTTGAAATAGCAGATACAGACAATCATCGACCTGTTTGCTCATAAATAAAAGCAGCACCTTCGGATAGATACGAAATAGGGTGATCAAAGAAGTAGCAGATCGATGTCTTCTTCATTGACATGATGAAAGATGTCAGAAGAATGCTGCTGAAAGAGTTTACTCTATTGAAATAAGGAGTTCCAGTCGTAGACACCATTAGTTGGAACGTTCCATTGAGTTGCAATATCGTCGATAGATTTCCCGATGGACGAATAATAATGACTCAAGACTTTAAGAATAAGCTCTTTATTATGCTTAATGGTGAAAGATCTTTTTTAAATGATGAGAAAACGAGAGAAAATGATCAAAATAGATAAATCAGAAAGTTTTATCAATTATCCTGGACAATCAAGAAACGAAACGGAAAACACAGCAGCAGTTTTCTCACACGCTGTGCAAACAACAATACCAAATTCCAGATTTTCTTTGGCTTTTATTTCATCTGAGGCATGACGCGAAGCCAATTGAAGAAGAGGAAAGAGCTATAGGCTTACGCAGAAATGATGGAAAGACAGTGAACGGGGCCAAGCAGGGGACTGTGAAACTAACGAATATAGAGGTCTATATGATTTCAGCGGGTCAAATTTATGACTTCCAGTGGAGAAAGAAACCCTGACATTAGACTTTTATAATGCAAAACCTTCAGTTTGAAATCAAATAATGCGGTTTTGAGGGTGATTTGATCGCGCAAATTGGAAAATGATCCTCAAAACCGCATTATTGGATTTCAAACTGAAGGTTTTGCATATTAAAAGTCTAATGTCATGTCGACTGGACTTGCTTGAATTATAACAAAACGCGTTTTAAGTTTTGATTTGATTCAAACGACTCAACTCCTACATAGTCTACAGTAGAACTCAACTGGTTCTTATCCACGGCATTACTGGCGTCACTTTTATCTATCTGTAATATGCTTTCCCGAGTTATTGAAGTGACAGAGAAGGTAGACTTCACTCTTGATCACTTTCTATGGGATGATGACGATTCTTCTAGGATCGATTTTGTTGACCTGCCTTCAAGTGATGAGATGTCTCTAGAAAGCTCACAAACGACATCTCTCCACAGCGATACCATCATTTCTTCGATGAGAGTTGGAAGTGAAGATCAGAAGATGGAGAAGCCGAAAAGAAAAAGAAGAAAGAGGACACCAGAACAGCGAACTGCAAAGCAATTGAAACGATTGGAACATAGAATGCGTTGTCGATTGACTTTGAATCGAATGGTAAAAGATGATCTTCGCAGACAATTTCCTACCATGTACTGCAATGTAATAAACGCGTACAACACAAGCCTAACAAGATCTTTCTTAGTTCGCTACTCAAGACCTGACTGTGAGGTTATCGGTCCATCTATTGGTGTTCCGTTATCCCATTTGAAAGGTCCCCATGAATTTGCTAATTATTTGGACGCAGCAAGCACCCGTTTACCAGACACAGTATTATTGCTTTTGGGTAGTCGAATTATTCGGAAGTTTTATGAAGAGTGTGCTGTTATTGAGATGTTTACAAATCTTAAAGCAGCTCAATTAACCTATCCTATTGTTTCTTCTGTGGGAGACCAAGTTAATGAAGATTCAAAGCCTGCTGAAGTGGTAGAAGCGGAAGTCAATCTAAATATGAAGATATCTTTCTTTATGAATAAGGAAGGACTTATTGATAAAATAGTAGGTTCTATCATACTTTCTTTTCCAGGTTTCCTTATCACTCCCTCAACAAATACGTTAGTATGAGGTATTAGATCTACAATGCATATGCATGGAACAGGGCAATCTTCTTCTTCATCGTGTCCTGTAGTGTATACCAATATGGTTGGACGGCCCAATATGGTAGCTAATATATCAAGAATATTGCATCTGTTAGAAGGCAGGGTATGTTAGTAATACAGACTGGATGATTCATCAATCAGCGCATAATGACTATATGTCTGGCATTATGTAGACTGCAGAGTATCTATTTTCTGTTCCTCCTGTTCGTTGCCACCCTACTCTGTGTTATATCGAATCCTTTAGTGCTTCGCGGTTTTAGTTTTCTAGGAGTGTATATATTTCTACCGTTTTTATGGTTAGAAAAAACGAGTCATCTTGCGAATGAGCTTGGTGATCTCTTATTCTCCTCCATTAGATTTGATCATTAAGTGTTGCATGGTTGCATTAGATTGGATGTATTTTAGATGGCAGAGCTTAGCATAGCGTTGTAAGGAAGTTCTCATTTATCGTGTCTCAATACCTTTGTTCTGCTTTACTAGTTTACTTTTACTTCACCACTTTCAATCATTAGCCTTAATTTGATCATTTGCTAACCTCTGCTATAGTGGTTGCTGTTCTTGTAAGCCTAGATAGACAATACAATCTAGTGGGGAGTAGCTTTACCTAATAGATCAAGTTCAAACATAATGCTAAAGGTATGGCTGAGGTCATTATTATCCTATCAAATACTGTATTATATGATCATTTACCTGTGGATGATGAGAGCTAGCAAACTACTGTAACATCCAGACTATTTCGATTCCATCTCATCACAATAGCTACTGACTGTAGTAGCTTCTTCAATCTGATCATTTCAATTAGACCATTCTCTTCAATGCTCTCTTTTGTCCACCCTTAGCTACCTCTTATCTGCATCCCAGTTGCTCCCTTCTCCCTCAGAAGGTTTCTAATTTCTTCATTCGCTGCCACATCAAGAGGAGTCTTTCCATCCTATTCCAACAACCAGAAAATGCAACAAACACAGAGAAGATGACATGACTATTATCAATGGCAACACTCTAAGAATGTCTTTATTTACCTCATCAGCTTTGTTTACATCAACTCGACTGTCTGATAGTAGAACTTTAACGACTTCCACATGACCGTTAATGCACGCTGAATATAATGAGTTCCACCCATCCTATTCCATAACATGGACATTTACCCACACATTAGCACACGTCGTTATCATAACTAATACGTCCAAATGACGACTGCCTATAACAGAGTATTTCACATAACAACAACACCAACACTTCTATACAAACTCATATATACTCCTGCACACATGCTAGGTCATACTAGTTTATGATCAAGTACATCCTCCTTACAGTCATACTACTTACCTTAGCAGCCTTATTTACATCAACTCGACCATCTAACAGCAGTACTTTAACGACCTCCACATGGCCTTCAAAGCATGCAGCAAACAACACATTCCTTCCTTGCTATTCTCATACACGGAGACATAAACCCCCAACACATCACTATCATATCCTATAGAAGCAAAACAATAAAAACAACTACAACTACAGCTATTCTTCCTTCTCTTGAGAAGACTATATATACCATGTCATATCATTTTCACAGTCATACATATACCACCAGACCCTCATTTACCTTATTTTCAGCGTTCTCCACTTCTACGCGACTGTCTGACAATAATACCTTCACCACTTCCACGTAACCGTTCGCACAAGAATCATAGAATGCGCTTCGTCCCAACTATTCACACACATGGAAGCATAACATATCAAACCTGTTAACACAAAACGGCTATTTATCTGTATATTCACACCACCACTGCCAATACCTTTACAACCACATATCAACAAAGTTCATAGCTGGAGAGAGTTATCGTTCTCCCGTTCAATACGCATTTTCACATTAAAATAGAGATGCAGAGAAACATACTCATATTTGTTCACACAACCAATACTCATACAACAAGTAATACATATCCCACACCATAGTCTCTTATATTTACCTTATCAACTTGGTTTATATCGACTCTATTGTCTGATAGCAGAACCTTCACCGCTTCCACCTGACCATTAGAACATGCTGCATGAAATGGAGTCCGACCCATCTAGTCCAACACACTCAATGTTATCAACACCACCCATACTACAACAATAGTATCAACAATCACATACAAACCACTTTATCAACTCAATGTATTCACTGCAACAACAGAATATTATTCATCATATGATCTGGTTGTTAGACAAAAACTGGAAAGAGTGGACAATACTCATACCCGATTAGTCTTGTTAATAGCTACTCGACTGTCAGACAGTAAAAGCATCACCACTTGCACGTGGCCATGTGCGCATGCAGTGTGGAGTGCAGTCGAGGCATCCTAGTAATTCACAGGACACCCACACAACAATTATTACACATAACATTGCCATATAAGTAATACATTCCTGATCTGAAACGATGGCGACACTCCTACCTCAATAAAGCCCACGTTTATATCGACTGGACTATCAGACAACAAAACCTTTACCACTTCCACATAGCCTTTAGTACAAGCAACATATATTGGACTCCATCCCTTCTATTCTCACACAAGGGCGAACGTTCATAACAAACACACGAAACACAATTACATTAGCAGCATATTAACAACTACATGGACATGTCTATAACCTTATACACATATGTACATACGTCAGAGAGAAGCAAAGTAAACATACTCTTCATATAGCACTCGTACAACTCTTTACCTTATCAGTCATGTTTACGGCAACTTGAATGCCCGAAAGAAGTACTTTCACCACCTCCACACGTCCATTTCTGCATGCATTAAACAAAGGCGTCCACCCATCCTATCCCAAGACATACATGTATAAACATCAAACCTACCACTCACACCTATCATACTCATTGTCTCATTCTTCACCTTATCAGCTTTATTTACATCGATTCGACCGTCAGAAAGCAGAGCTTTCACCACCTCAGTATGACCATTATCACAAGCAACATAAAGTGGACTCAATCCATCCTATTCTCACACAAGAACACATTAAAACCCCAACACATTAGTACAAGCATACATATACCACCGCTTTCATATCATTTTCTTAAATCGAAGTAAATGAATAGATATCATACTCAGATCTAACCACACATCAGTATCCTTCATAGGCCTAAAGATCTCATGACCATTCTCTATTTAGACTACCTCAGTAAGCACGTTGACATCAATTCGACTGTCCGACAGTAGCACCTTAACAACCTGTGCATGACCTTCCACACATGCAACATGGAGTGGACTCCATCCCATCTATTCTCGCACACGAACATATTCACCAAACACATCAGCAAAGCCATAATCATAAGAGCATTTATCTCATTCATCCCATCCTTTACCTTATTTTCACTCTTCACATCAACGCGAGCGTCTGACAGTAGAAGATTCACAAGCTCGACATGGCCAATACCACAAGCAGCAATGAATGGACTGAATCCAATCTATTCTCTCACACAAACATACACAGCAAACACTTTAGCACGATCACAACACAGAGCATTTCCATCAAAACTAGCCCATGTCAACTACAATCGGGACAACACTCTCATCTACTCGAAAGACAGAGCAGATGGCAGACTCACATCGACTCCTTGCAAACATCATATACAATCCTTAGTATCCGTATTTACCTTATTGGGTTTGTTGACGTCTACTCGACTATCCAATAGAAGTACCTTTACCACCTCAACGTGACCATTCATGCATGCACAACGAAAAGCCGTCAATCCATTCTAAAACAACCAGAGAAGACAAAGAACAAAGAACAATGACCCTATGCACTGTTGATCTTCATGTTGATCATGTTGCTATTCCATACCTTGCTATCTTCGGCATTCACTGCTAACTGTGGATGAAGCAACAGTAATCTAACCATCTCGACATGACCCTTTGCAGCGGAGATATGTAATGCTGTCACACCCTATCACATTACAGGAGCAGACAACAATCATTATTAGCATAATCATCATCCTCTACTCTGGATACTGTAGACTACCTCCAATCCCCTGCCTGGCCCATTCACTTAGATCTGCTGTAAAGCCTTGATTGATGTCCTCTGAGGGGATCTTATGGATGGATCCTAAGGTCTCCAGCTCTTTCAAAGCAGTGACTTCTCCGAATGTGGCCATTTCTTGCAACTTGCTTTTAATTTCTAGGAGAAAGGCCTCCTCATAGCTTCCTTCTTTTTCTTCTTCTCTCTGCATTTTCCTTTTCTTTTCTCTGTATCTTGTGTAGGAGTTCTTCTTGATCTTTAGGTAGTTTACCAGAAATTCTGGAGGTATCTGTTGAATCTATGATTTGTCTGACCTCTTCATCGGTTCCTCCCATCAAATTACCAAATCTGAATTACCAAATGCCAGAATTGCGATTTATTGGTGGGGTTGGGAAAGTTGGGAAAGTTGGGAAAGTTTGTGTTGTTGGAATGGGTTCTTTCTTTTCTTTCTTTAGCCTTAAATCTGAACACATGAAGAAAAGTCGATAAAAAAGAATGAGCAGAGCAGGTAAGCAAGCGCAGAAATGTTGGAAAGACAGCGAACGGGACCAAGCAAGGCAGTGAAACCAATCTATTAAATTATACATACAGAGTACAGCACTGTATATAAATCTGACATCTGGAACGCGTTTTTGCAACAAAGAGGAGAGAGAGAAAAACTCGCCAAATATCTACATTGAAAAACGCGTTATTATAATTCAAAAACGCGTTCCAGATGTCCCCTCCACTACCTCTTTCCAATATGTACATCCAACTCACAAGAAGACCAGAAGACAACAACTCAACTCACTTTGTCCATCTGCAACATGCTTTCCCGAGTTATTGAAGCGACGGAGAAGGAAGACTTCACTCTTGATCACTTTCTATGGGATGATGATTATTCCATGATCGATTTTGTTGACCTGCCTTCAAGTGATGAGATGTCTCTAGAAAGCTCACAAACGACGTCTCTCCACAGTGATACCATCATTTCTTCGATGAGAGTTGGAAGTGAAGATCAGAAGATGGAGAAGCCGAAAAGAAAAAGAAGAAAGAGAACCAACACACGACAAGAGCCAACTGCAAGGCAATTGAAACGATTGGAACATAGAAAGCGTTGTCGGTTAACTTTCAATCGAATGGTAAAAGATGATCTTCGAAGAGTATTTCCTACCATGTACTGCAATGTAATGAATGCACACGACACAATCCGTACAAGATCTTTCTTAGTTCGCTACTCAAGACCTGACTGTGAGGTTATCTTTCATGGTTGTCCATCTATTGGTGTTTCGTCATTTCATTTGAAAGGTCGAGATGAATATACTAATTATTTGGACGCAGCAAGCACCCGTTTACCAGATGCAGTATTATTGCTGTTGGGCAGTCGAGTTATTCGGAAGTTTCATGAAGAGACTTCTGTGATCGAAATATATATAAATATGAAAGCAACTCGATTAACCTACCCTGTTGTTTCTTCTGTGGGAGACGAAGTTAGTACAGATGCAGGCCATATTGAAGTGGTAGAGACGGAACTCAACCTAAAGTTATCTATCTCCATGAATAGGGAAGGAGTTATTGTTAAAATAGTTGCTTCCGCCATAACTTCTTTCCCAGCTTTCCTCACCACTCCTTCAACCAGCGCGTTAGTATGAGATATTAGATCTATAGTACATTGAATTGGACAATCTTCTTCCTCATCGTTATTGTTTTTCTTTCTGTAGTGTTCAATATGACTGTATTTGACCTATGTGGTGTATCAAGAATATTATGTGGACTGCAGAGTATCTGTTTTCTGATCCTCTGTTTCGGTTACCACCCTGTATCACATCAATCCTTAAATGTTCCGTTGTTTTAGTGCTTTGCGGTTTTAGTGTTCTGATAGATATATACTAGTATTTCTGCCATTTATATGGTTAGAAAAGATGATTCATCTTGTGAATTAGTTTGTTGAGCTCTTAGCATCACTTTACGTGTTATGATGTGTCAGTTTGATTTTCAAAATTTCTATTGTACGCCGCATCAAAAGTTGTAGTTAATGTGGTATAATTGTAGTGGTAAATTGCATTCATATAAGCCACTCGAAGAGCTTTAAAATAACTTTGGTTTGGTGTCAGCACAATGTGCATATTTTATTATTCAGTGTAAAAATACTCCGGTTAATTATATACACATTCTATACATAAATTGATGAAGCTAGCACCATATGAAGAAGCTATTGATA